>CM035421.1:83875755-84173255 GCA_020310875.1 Ceratopteris richardii | reverse complement strand
CCAACCAAGAAGTCTTTGGTTTGTCATCCATTAGGTTGGGCTAAGTTTAATGGAAGAGTGTCGATTAACACTAGTTCAAACTCTAATTTTTTCTCTTCCCTTTAGTTCGTCATATGAATGCAAAAAACATTCCCTTTGAGATTCAGATAATCCATAATTATCCATTCTCCTAATTGATGCACACATCGTCCTCATGATTTAACGCCAACAAAGAGTTTGATAACCCAATAGGCCAGACAGATCCTTGTCTCCTAGAAACCCTAAAGAGGACTCATAACTATGCTCCCAGTCTAATTGATGTCAACAACTAGATCATCTCATCTAGTCAAGGACCATCAATGGAAGTAAACATAACTATTCTCTAGAGATTTAACACCATCAATGAGTTTGGTAACCCAATATGGCAGACATATCATTATCTTCTAGAAACCCTAAAGAGGATTCATAACTATGCTCCCAGTCTAACTAATGTCAATAACTAGATCATCTCATCTAGTCAAGGTCCATTACTGGAAGTAAAGATAACTACTTTCTAGAGTTTGGAGGTGAGACTCAATCTAATTATCATGATTAATTGATCTCCATATTGCCTTTGGTAGATGAGTGCCACTCATATCTAGACAATCTAAACATGAGAAAGTGAAACTCTCTTTTTCTCTCTCTAATCTCATCTAAGGAAAAGAGCTCTAGTAGTGGAATCTATTTCACTTTCCCTTTCCCTTTGAAAGCGATTCTGTTGAATCCTATTGCTCTACTCATCCATAACTGAGAACATATACATAAGTTCTCCATGCTTTGCCTTCGGAAACAGTTAAGAATCAAATTCCGATGCGAAGGAAAACGTAGAGTAAATGAATTACTTCTAAAATATAAGCTAAGAGATGTTTTCTAAACATCTTTTCTCTCTAGTGGAAAACATACTCTATTCTTCTCTTATGAAGAAGTGATGGTTTCCTTTCCTTTTTCTCTTCCAAAGAACACCAGCTAAAGTGAGATCTCCATCGATCTCGAAGCTAATTCCTACTTTCTCCTTTCCTTAAAAGAGATTTTTTATGAATTCATTTGCTCCTCTCTTCCTAAAACTAACCATAATCCTTCATTACATACATTCTTATGAAGATGGAGAAAAAATCTTCTATAAATAATGGTGTTGTGGTGAGGAGCGAAGAAAATAAATTCCTAGGGTCAAAGCTCTCTACTAAAATGGTCAGCAATGATATGAGATGGTACCATAATGAACAAATGTGTGTAGGTGGACTCTAAGGAATCCCATGTCATGGAACTAGTATAGTTTGGTTCTAGTCAACATATGACACTGGATATCCCCTTTTTATTCCAAATGAACTTGTTCCTAGGTAGCAAGACTGAGTCTCAATACCTCTCTCTAGATCCCAACATACATATATATATTGGGTATCCCAAGAATTGCCGACTAAGGGATCTATGCTCTTTATCATAGAGCTAGTGTCGTGACTATGGCCTTCCTAACTATTACTCGGATCACATTAGCACTCGTCGATGCTCTCTCATGAAACCCATCTCTGTGATCTCATCTAATTGGTTTTCTTAGTAGTGTAACAAAAATGCTTCAGTACTTACTCAAGTGATATGCATGAGTGAAACTAGTCACTCTCCTGGCATTCCTCATGTTACCCCATAGTCTCCTAATCATACCCTGAAACTCTTTTGAAGGTAAGTAAACCTTCAGTACATTAGAGATCATCACAAATGTATATGCCATACCTCTATGAAACTTTTTATATAACCTATAGGATTGTTTGTGCACATCCCTAATGGTGAAGGTATATCTCCTTTCCTTTAGCAACCCTAGGTTTAAAATCCATAAGGATTATGTATGAGGATCTAGTTACTACTGAAGTTGCCTTATCGATGACACTTGGATGTCATAAGTCCATGAAGTATAAGCTTATAACCATGCTTATACTTATCTGATTTTTGTAGAGAAGGCATGTTACCATGTCATAAAACTCTTATCTAAAGCTAAGTGCCTATATAACGTCATGATATTGGAAACTTTTCAACAGTATTTCCCCAAGAAAATGTAGTTCCAAAAAATTTTAACCATAATATAATGATGGAGAGTATTAATCTCCAAAAGAACAACCTACTCTTGAATTTAGAACACCTCTATATCAAGAGTAAGTCAAAACCTTCACCAATTTAAAAGATCAATGACCAAATATCAATTTCTTGACTAAACTGTGAAGAAGGAAATTCCTCAGAAAGTCTGCTGCATAGATCTTGCTCATTGACTGAGTAAATGTGTAAAGTTTTTGATGAAACTTTGCACAAGGTGTCGCCTAAAGATTGCGCACCTTCTCCAAGTCAAATTACTTCAAAAGGTTTAGTAGATCTTGAGAAATCTACTTACCAAGTCAGCTATGTCTAAATCTACACTTTTGAGAAGTTGATTTGGACACCCCTAACTTCTTAACTTTAATTCTCTCAGTATAGAACCCGTTTAAGCAAATGCTTTTAGCCACGAGTAGCTTACCTTCCAACTTAAAGATTAAGTGCTTACTTGCACAAAACTTTAAAGTGTGGAGTGAGAAATGATCAAATCATTAAGATCGAAATTTGCGCCTGTTTCAAGAGACAGTGAGTACTTTCTCACATGTAAATGTTCCTACACACAATTCTCTTAACCTGATCACAATTAGACTCTCAAACTCTAGTCATAGATTGATTAACTATGGACTTAGATATCTCCAAAAGGAATTCACAAAAGATCTCACACAGGGAGAAAACACAGAAACATCGGGCGCAATTTTTCCTTCTATGTCTCAGAAATTTACAACTGAGTGAGGATGGAGAATTCAACTCACTTCACATATGTCTAATGACATTCTCTACTTCTCAATACACTATTCTCATGATCTCCTATTGTCTCCTTCTATTGCCCCGACATTTTTCCAAATTATTTATAGGCAAATATGTACAAGTTTATGACTATTCAAAACTCTAAGTGATCTATGTCTTCACTAATGTACAGATCATTCATCCTGTGAATGTCTCCATCTTCTTTGCTTCAAAACTTGATCTCATCTCCATCCTTTGTCCTTCAAATCTTCAATTGGTGATTGGTTTGCACCAACGTATAAATCATAAGGCCTTGTGGGACAATCTCACACAGGCCATCCAGTATAACATAGGGTTTGGAAACGCCATGGCATGCAAACCATATACTCAAATATGAACTCAAGAACTTGCAAAAACATAAAATGCTAGTAGCCATGTTTTCGTTGCGTAACCTTGTACTTCTTGCAATTGTCTTTCTTGCAAATAATCAAGTATATTTCTAATAAGTTGATCCATACTTTAGACTTAAAATAATAAACAACTTTGATGTATGCATTCCAATCATATATCCAATGCATCTACATACCAAAGATGTCAAAACATAAAGTGAAATGTCTGAAAATATAAACCATACATCCCTCAATGGTTTGATATCGGAATTGCATGCATACAATCCTTCGAGCTTTGAGACCTCTGCACATTCTCACTAAGACCTAAAATAAACTTAGAAGTATCCAACGATATTGAACACTTCCCAAAAATCTCAATCATGGTTAAATGGATATCCCAAATAATGCAAATATACCAAAACATGCATATGTAGTGCATCTTTAGACCTACAGAAATTTTTTTAAGATCAAAAAATGATCCTAAAATGAAATATATGTATAATGTGCAAGTGGTTTAAAGGGAAATGACTTCAATTGCCTTCCCGGTTTGCAAGATATCGCTCTCGGAAGGTAGTTGTAAAAAAATGTTCAAACTTTGCATACCTGTATAGAGCTGAAAAAACACATATTTTGTCGAATTTCTTTTCATAAACTAAAAGTAGATCTTGTGCTCTTGGAAATGAGCCAAAGTACGTCCAATCTGAAGTTTTTTAGCCCAAGATATGGCCTCTCTAAGTGTGATATGCTAAACTAGTGGACTGGTGGAGGGGCAAGAAAAAAGTGTGAAAATGTGATTTTTGAAGTGCCTAAAAGCATTCTTCCATCAACCAAAACCTAATTTTTTTTCCATAACATGAGAGAGTTATATATGAAGATGGAGATGGTTTGGCATATTTCACATTTCCGAATCCTTCCTTCTTGCATGCTAATTTACTCCTCAAAAGATGCTTAAACCAAAATTTTAACTTTCTTCAAAAAAAAGTTATATGGGAGATTTTACCATGCTTCTAATCCACTCATAATATGGATTTTTCTTAGATTTTCTAATTTCCTATGGTAATATATATACTATACATTATGTATGTATGCACTAATCTATGGGAACCCTCTTAAATTATCTCTTTTCTTGTTTGTAAAAGTGGAGTTTGACTAAAATTAGCACTTGAAATTTTTTCTAAAAAGTGAGTAAAAGGTTTTTTGAGGAAGTAAAATTCCTCCTTAATTTATCCTTTTCATGAATCTAATGATTCCATAGTGAAGTCCATAGGACATGCTCTCAGCATATATAGCTTTTTCTATCCATCCATACCTAATGGACCTCTTTTTACCTTCCCCAAAATGGGAACTTATTAAATTTAGGTGCTGGATTTTTTTCTCAAACAATGATGGAAAGGGGTTTTGTGGAGCTTCAAGCTTCCAACATACTAAGCCATTTTTTGGATTTCTTGTTTCTATATGGAATTCCATACACTATACTATATGTATGCATGATTTTGCCTACAATGTATGAAAAATCTTGCTTCATTTTCCTTCCCCATAATGGATACTTCTCAAAATAGCACATGTAAATTATGCACAAATCATGCAAGAGAGCTATTTTGGAGATACCTAAAACTTAATTTTTCTTACATTTTGAGGGAAATTTTGACTGAAGATGAGAGTATAACACCATACTCTCCATATATAAAATTTCCCTCCAAGAGCTTAGCCCCCTAAATCCTTCACAAGAACGGAGGATTTCTCCTCCTCCTCTTCATGAGAAACCTAGGCTCTGGACCTATTCCTGGGGCGACTTAAGAGGCTTGTTATTGCCTTTACGCAACCTATGTAACAAGTAGTGCAAGGAAAATCCTCCATTTTTTGCATGGTCTTTACACATAAACCATTTACCTTCTATCTTTTCTTCTTGATGTTTCCTTAATGCTAATTTTCCTTAGTCTTGTTCCAAGATTATGAAGCTAAAGAATGCTTCTCATGTGACATGATATAAGTTGATCCTCCAAACATAGCTATCCAAGAAGTCTTGATGGAGGAAGAGAAGAGATTTTATCTCTCCTCCCATGGCTCAAGGCCAGCACCCAGGGGGGCTAGCCCCACTTATGAAATATAACATATAGTTTTTACCAAATGGATGTAGCTCAATGGATAGAAAAAACGATTATCAAGCACCACCTTTTGCTACCGCTTGTTCTTGCTATCCACGACACACAGAGAGGAATATCTTCCTATTCTCTTCCTAGCCGCACTCGAGCCATGCCTTGTCTTCACGTGGTTCTGCCATGTGTGACTTCTCATGCTCTCTCTCTCTCTCCCTCTCTCTCTCTCCCTACCTAATGAGGCAGTTCGTAATATCTTTCCAAGAGATAAGTTATTACTCTAGACTCACTCATCATACCTCAAAACCCATGATGTGATATCAAGATTCCAATCCAATTACCAATTCAAGTAAGTATCTATATGATGAATAGCATGCTAGTGTAATGTTGTTGCAAGCTCAACCATAATATTTGTAGTGTGGACCAACAAGTAATTATACGAATGATTGTGCGAATGGACATAACAACTTAAGGAATTAACCCCTCTTTTATGCAAAAAACAATTGAAGAACTCAAATGCATATGTAATAGGGTAAAGACTAGTAAGGCGATTCAAATGCCATAGAATGGCCATCACTTCTAGTTCTTCAATTGTAGTATAGGTGTGGGTCAATTTCTTTTATTCTTTCTTTGAGAAAGGAAGTTATAAATGAATGCACTATGAGAAGCATGTAAGAGGAGCCTAGATAAGATATTGAGTTACATTAAACCATTAAAGTAAACACGATCACAAGTAATAGAGTTATGCATAACAATTTCCCAAGGTTGAGAATGCTACATAATTTCCATAAAGATCCTAATGTGTAGCATGTGTTATTGAATCAAGGTTGCCAACACTATATTTAGATGAGTTTGAGTACGAAGTGCTTAGGCATAGAGAATGGATATCTTTTTCCCAAAGGCTTTCAACAACATAGTAAAGGTTGAAGAGAGATTAGGGAACTCTAATTTAACAAGGGCTAGAAATACATAATCTAAGGTTGGATTTTAATCTAAATAATGTGCACACAAAAATTGCAACGACATTGCATTGTTTATGAATTAGCAATTTTCTTCATAGAAGCTAGAGGAATTGTCGATGAAGTGAAATAGCAATGCCAAGAAGATACCCCAAATGTTTAAAGATATATCCTTGTACAACTTGGGATCTTTTCCGAGGCAAATCCTCAATTTCATCAGAATGTAATTAGTGAGTTTAGATTTAGCTAAATTCACCTTCAATCTTAAGGTGTTTGCAACAATGTGTCTTAAATATGGGCATGCACTAATAGAGGATGAGCATCATTGCAATAAAAAAAGCATACCACTAACAAAGTTGTTGGGAAAACTAGAAGGGATTGAGATGACAACGTTCTTGAATGCCACAACATGTTTGTTTAGAGAGTTAAGGAACCATTTTTACAAAAATCGCAATAGTTGCATCTTGGTAGAGAAAATGAACAATTGATGCCAATCTAGTGTGAAAACCCATATGATGCATGGTATAGTAAAGTAAACATTCAATCCATCATGTCAAAAACGTCAATGAAAGGGAACTTAAAGCATGAATAACTTTAAAAGGTATTCTTAAACACAGTTCAACAATAATATTATGCAAAACACATGATCATTAATAGACATCATTCTTGTGTGAAACCATACTAGGCGAGATGTATACATGTTGATGTCATTTGTTGCAAATGAATAGCTGAAGATTTCTTGATCAGTTTATGCAAGATCTTGAACAAAGTGATTGGATGCCAATACAGATAAGAATTTGGTGCATCAATTTTATAAGAATGGAAAATTGCTCACTTGAGGGCATAAAAGCATTCGGCCAAATTCAGCAAAACCAAAGTGATCAACACTTCAAGTGATTCTCAATAACAAAGCATAAACTCTTTAGAAATACCATCTAGACTTAGCACTATATTGTTACCATGTTATTTTAAAGCATAAATTAAACTTCTATCATCAGAAGTGTTCATTGATTCATGGAAAGTTTGAGATGGAGCGACATATGAAAGAATTTAATACCAATGCATCTCCAAGTAATATTGTCAAACGTAGAAGTTACAAGCACCATCGAGAAATATTCATGAAATTTATGCAATAAAGTATGTTAGTAAGTAATCCATGCATTATTGTGTCTAATAAGAGAGAAAGAGGTAGTTTTAGTTTGTTTAGGTATTCTATTGAAGAAGTTTTTAGAGGACTGACTAAGGTTAGAACACGTGCCTTTAAAGAAGCAACTTGTTCTTCTGAGGACCATAGAGGAGATGCATATATATAGCATGCATGACAAAAATGGGATGCCTCTTGGCTCATCATCCAACTAATATCTAGTCGATGCCCTAGTCACCTATATTGATATATTTAGGTAGTGATGTATGTGAACACACTAGGACTGTCGGGGCACTTTTTTCCCTCTTTAGGAGGTTTTTCTTCCTTGGCTTGTATATACGTCTATACCCCTAATGGGTTACTTATCTTTATACATTCTCTTGGTAATACATTCAATATTGTGTGTTGCACTCCAACCTTCTTCCTCTTTCTTGTGCTGTTTGGATGCTTTCGTAGACTTCAAATTCCAACAATTGGTATCAGAGTTGGTCATCGGTTCATCCAGAGCATCATTGACATGTCTCCGGTCATAGTCTCATAATCTCATAAAAATTGGTGAGCATACTCAGGGTGATTAGGAGCTCAAAACAACTTCATTTTGTGGTGTCGAAATCGCAATTTGAGCTTGTTTCGGCCTCCGGAGGCACTAGGCAATTTTTTCTTTTTGTGCCAAAGATATATATAGGTTTTGGTTTGCCAGTATAAGCATCTCGAAGTCTGCTACAAGTTTAGCATAACTTGATAGGGTAGTTGTGTTCAACTTTTTGAGATATAGTCATTTTTTTGCATCAAGGTATTTTATTCAGTGGCCATGGTGAAAGCAGTGATGTATTCCGCACATTGGCTGTTGAGGATAATTTAGATGGCATTTGAAGATGGTAATATTCTCAGGTTCGTGTTCGTGCTGCAGTTCTTGCTGCACCTACTGTAGAGCGACTTTGTTGGGATGGTAGAGATTCTCAGGCACATGCATATATAGCCTTGTCTGTCAAACATACAATTATTTCTCACATTCGCTCTTAACAGCGAGTCGTAACAAACGAGAAATATGTCGTGAAAAGAGAACTTCTGCATCTAAAATCAAGCAAATTACATCTTATGTTTGAAAACCTTTTCTAGCATACATGTATTTTAAAGATAAAGTGAAAACATGTGATTTTTTGACATTTTTATCATTTTTTGTCATTTTTTGAAAATTTAGGAGCTCAAAATGTGCCCAAAATTTTGATCAATTTAACACTGACATCTCCGAAATCTTTATGAGAAATATAAAAGTAATAAAAAATCATGTATAGAAAATAAAAATTGAAGCCTTGTTTGATGGAGGATCTCAGATATCATTCAAAAATGCAATAGAACATGTTTTCATTATGCGAATTGCTTTGGAGCATTTGTATAAACACCAAAAATATCATAGATTTTCAAATCAACTCACAAATTTCTTGATCTATGTCTACACCCCCTTCATTGGATGCATTTGATTTAGTCTGAGACTATTGCAAGCTCTCTTCTTCTTCTTCTTCTATATCAACAAGAGCTCTATCCTCATCCAAGTACATACCAAGTTCTGAAGGGTCATGCATAAATCTTCTTATTTATCTATGATTAGCTATCTCACATAGATCTAGAACTTTTGCTTTATCATATTGATGGTCACTTTCTTGAGGTGCCCTATTTTTGTTATGGCAAAAACATAAACAAGAATATCTACATCATCCATTTTAAGAGTTAATGTACTCTGAATATTCTTTTCCTTTTTTGAGTCTGTTCATTTGGTATCACATACTATTTGTAAGTTATACTTACCTTTGAATGCATACCATGTGAGCCTGTTTTGTCATCCTTAGGCCTACATAAATGTTCCTTTCAGGTGGATGAATGAAGCTTTGATAATCCTTGTTCTAGGAATAATAATAGGAAAATGCACCCAAACGTCATCTCCAAAATAGTCATTTCCCCATATTTTGGTGAAATTTGATCTAGATTCTTGCTCTTTTATTAAAATCCTTCTTTTTCTATTCATAATCTGAATTATCATGCTGCATTATGTTCCCAAAAAGGATTAATAACTAAAACATTCCAAATGGCATTTCTTTGTAGGGCTCATAATCCTCATTTTGAGATTCAAATATGCTCATATTCTTATATCTTGAAATAAAAACATAATCTATCACATATGAATATACTATTTGATGCAAAATGCTTAAAAACCCCAAGATCAACTACTCACTTACTTGATTTGGATACCTATAGTTATAGATATGAGTGGTCAAAGTTATGGGGAAAAGTCAAACTTTATACTTCGCATCGAATATATGCATAACTTCATACGTGCATCGACCTTATGCATAAAGTTGTTGCCAAGTATAAAGTTTGGCTTTTTTCCATAACTTTGATCACTCATATCTATAACTATAGGTATCTAAATCAAGCAAGTGAGTAGTCGATCTTGGGGTTTTGAGCATTCTGCATCAATGGTGCATTCATATTTGGAAAATTATGTTTTTATTGCAAGATATAAGAATATGAGTATATTTGAGTCTCTAAATAAGGATTTTGACCCCTACAAAGAAATGCCATTGGGAATGTTTTAGTTATTAATCCTTTTTGGGAACATAATGTGGCATGATAATTTAGATCAATTACTCACATGCTTGATTTGGATACTTGTGGTTATAGAAATGAGTTCTTTGAAACCCCAAGTTCGACTACTCACTTGCTTGATTTAGATACTTATAATTACAAATATGAGTGGTTAACGTTATGGAAAAGTTTAGACTTTAATACTTGCATCGACTTTATGCATAAAGTCGATGCCAAGTATAAAGATTGGCTTTCTTCATAGCTTTGAGCACTCATATCTATAGCTATACACATCCAAATCAAGCACTTTGTAGTCAAGCACTCATATCTGTAGATATTCAAGAACTTTGTTTGGACCAGCGACTTCAAATAGGAAGGCGACTACCAAGATCTAATGGGAGGGCTCCATAATTATACTCAGAGCCTGCATAATACTACTATGTGTAGGTTAGGCATTGAGTTCTTCCATAGAAGTTATGAATTTCGAAAAGAAGTCAATCTAAAGCATTGGATTCTTTTGAAAAGGGTGCTTTTTTATGAACAATTGGATGCCATGCATCCACTTCTTTGATAGTTTTTTATGCAGTAAAATAGGGGCTTTTTGAGAAGAATTCGATGCCTATCATTGACTTTCAGGATAAATTCAATGCTTGGCATCAAACTTCAGCTTAAAATTAATGTTAAAATCATGTTTTTATGAAAAAGATCCTCTAGTTACGAGGAACAAAATACAAAAAAATAGTGCAAATACAAAGGAGCCTTATTAGCATTTTTTTCCTCTTCATCTTCATAAAAAGGCATTCATTCTTGTTGAAAAGACAAGTGAATGCTTCGCATATCATAGCAATAAATCCTAGCAATTTGTTAACGTACTTGATCCCTCACATTGAGGCTCATATTTCAAAATAATGACACCTTCATAACTTAAGAGCTCGCTTCAGTTTGAATGGTGCTTGATGAAAATATGACTAATAAAGGAAATTCAATTTATTGAAATATGAGCAAAACAAATATGAGAACATCCAAATATACATTTTTTAAATATTCTAATGGACGATGACATAAGATCAAAATGTATTCAAGTATTGCTTTAGAAGTACAAATAACTCTAGATGAATACACATAATGAGTTTGTAGGGATACTTCATCACCCATAAACCATGTTTGTAGGGATATTTCATCACTAGTTGATTAGACTTGAAGATGCACAAGAATCACTAGAATCAATGGTACAGACCACCCACACATGGGTAATGGAAAATTCCAAAAACCTTTAGAAGAAAGGGCAAGCAATGCAATGTTAATCTTAGGGTTTGGAGGGTTAATGCAACTTTCACTAGAAGCATAGTTGGGAAAACTAATATCAATCTTCTCCATCATAAGGCCTCTATGAGACATGACATCTTGGCCACATCTCTCTCTCTCTCTCTCTCTCTCTCTCTCTCTCTCTCTCGGCACGGGACTCCTATGTGTTTTCTTGCAAATTGCATTTCCCATGGTTCCTTCTGTATTAGAAATTTTATAAATTTGTTTCTTGCTTCCATCAATTGGAGGCCCTTTAAGTCCTGAACCACATGTCATGGTTAAAGAAACCCAAAAGTACTAATAGCATCCCTATCCTTGTTTGCTTGCTTTCTTCCCAAAAATTAGTGTCTTTAATCTAAGAAAACATTCCATCAGTACACAAACTTTTTCATTTTCATATTCATTCCTTTCATTTGACATGTTTAAGTAGTAACTAGGATGTTATGATATTTTCTTCTTCTCTAGCCCATCTTGCCATCATTGTAATTGTGTCATTGATTTTGATCTTTCATTTGGATTAATAGATACCAAAGAATCATGCATGATGATATGCATTTTTGGGATGGTGTTTTCTCTCAATATATGAGGTCAATTTAATCTCTTCTATTTCATTTTTTGTTCATGGTGTTGTTTTTGACATAATCGGCCATTATGACTAGTACACATATATGAATTTATATTTTAGGAATAGATAAATCAGATTTTCCTTGTATGAGTTAGTCTTGTTTTTCACATAAAGGTCTTGACACATCATAGAAGAATCATCCTCGGATAGATGTACTCTAATTATTTTCTTAAAATGGTATGAAATTATGTTTTATGTGGGTTCAAAATAAAATTAATTGCTTGTTGATTTCCATTTTCATGAAATCATATGGTTTTTATAATCTAGAATGTTTTATAGTTCTAATTGGAACTCCTAGTGTAGAATATAACATGTTTTCATAACCAAAAATTTGAATGGAGATTGAAGGAAATTCTTATGAAATGAAAATCATATGATTTTTATGCCCTAGTTAAAACGTATGTTATCATATCTATGAAACAATTGAAAACATGCCATTTTTTCCTTTTTTTAAGCATATTTTTGTAATTTTAAAAAGAGAACATGTCTATGTTCTCATTTGTTATGAATTATTGTTTCTTGCAGAATAGCAAAGGATGCTTGGGATACACTTACCACTTTATACTAGGCAAGGAATGAGGCTCGTGTTTCTTACCTTTGAAGACAGTTGGAGAGTGAGCATATGAATGAAAGAGATTCCATGGACGATTTTCTGACAAAGATCAAAGATTTGAAGGAGCAATTGATTTCTGCTGTGAAGACTTGCGTGACAGTTCACTTGTGCAGACTATTCTGAATGGTCTTCCAAATTCACATTAGAGTTTTGCTTCTACTCTTTGATTGATGATGAAAGGCAATCCAAATGCCTTAATATTTGAGGAGTTAGTCTCTATTCTGTTGTAGGAAGATCAATCTAAGCAAAATAGGTCAATTATGTGTATTGTAGATCAAGCTTTCCTAGCTAGTCAAAAGGGCAAAGGTAAATGGGTTTCATCTACTAGGAAGCAGAAATTTGCTAATTCTGCATAATTAAAAAAGGATGATAGAGATGAGAAGAAAACAAAAAAGCATTTTTTTTTGCAAATACCATAAAGGAAATGATCATGTCATAAAACATTGTCCAAAAAGAGGCTACAAAAGTGGCAAAGAAAAAAGAGGCTGGAATGGTTGTTGAAGAAGCCTCCACACCGGAATCAGAGTCTGCTAATCTTCTACAGAAGTAAGAATGGGCATTTACTACTGTTTGGAGTTATGACCCATCTTTTGAGGAATAGTGTATTCATAGTGGGGCAACCAAACATATTACCTTGCGGCACAGTTTCTTTACTTCACTTGAGCCTGCCCCTACAAAGAATACTTTCACATGTGCCAACAACTCCTCTTAGCCTTTCATGGGAGTTGATGAGATCATTCTGACTACTGCTGATGGTAGTTCTTTTACATTGTCAGATGCTTTATTTGTGCCAGTGATCAAGAGAAATTTGTTATCAGTTTTGACATTAGCCAAGATCGTCTTGGTTGTGAAATTTGTTGATGATAGATGTATAGCTCATGATCTATCAAATGGCAATGACATTATTGCTTTTGGCATTTTATGTCCTAGGCTGTATAAGCTCATAGACTATGGAAAAACTATGAATGATTCAGCCTATGCAGTACATGATTCTTTGGCTATGTCAGATGCAAAGCTTTGGCATGAACGCTTTGGTCATCTAAATTTTGCTAGTTCGCTATGCTTGCAAAAATTTGAAATGGTGTCCTCTCTGCCCAAACTCGAGGCACTTACCAAAATTTTTGTGAAGGCTGTATTTTGGGCAAAATATCCCTTGTTCCCAAAAGATGGTTTAATTCAAGCTACTTAGAAATTGTAGCTTGTTCACAGTGATATCTGTGGTCCTATGCAAACACCCTCCTTTGGGAACTATCTTTACTTCTTGAGTTTCATTGATGATTTTTCCAGGCATGCATGGGTATATCCATTGGAAGCAAAGTCTCAACTGTTATGTGCTTCAAACAGTTTCTCGTTTTTCTGAAAATGTATCAGCATGTAAAATGGGCACCCTTCGATTTGATCAATGGGGGGAATATATGTTTTTTGACTTTGATGCGTTTCCGGCTAACTGTGGGATAAGACATTCGTGTACAGTGTTGTATACACCTCAACAGAATGGAGTTGCTGAAAGGAAGAATATGGCACTCATGGAGATGGCAAGGTGTATGGTCAAGAGTGAGGCTTTACTACATAGTTTCTAGCTTGAGGGTGTCATGTGTGCAACATATGTAATTAATTGGTATCCCACTAAAGCACTGCAGTTTGTCACTCCATATGAGGCTTGACATGGTTGCAAGACATCTGTTGCTCATCTGCGTGGTTTTGGTTCTCTAGCATATGCATTAGTGCATGAAAAACAATGCAAAAAATTGGATGATAAAGTAGTGAAACATATTTTTATTGGGTATAATTCTCAAAGCAAAGACCATCGTCTGTATCATCCACAAAGTAAACACATTTTGGTTAGCCATCATGTTGTTTTCGTGGAAGACGCTATTCAGCCATTACTTTCATGTACTAAGGAGACATCAATTAGGTCCGAAAATATGTATGATACTTTGATGCCTCTTTTACAGGTGGATAGTCCACTGTTGGTCCAAATGAGGCAATTTCTTAGCATTTATAGGTTTCATCTGATGATGTAGATCGTTCCATTTCTGATGAAAATTTACATGATGCACTTGCTGATGAGAGAACAGATATAGAGGAGGCAAAGACTATGCCTAAATGGCTAGTGCAGATTTTGTGAGATAGCAAATGAGATGCACCTCTATCATATCGTACTTGTTCAGGCTCTCATAGTGCTTCTTTCGCATGAGATTTCTATGCTACAACTACCTCTAGTCTTTGTGATGAGAATGAGCTAGTTTCATTTTGATGAAGCACAAAATTCAAAAAATTGGATAGCTGCTATGCAATCAAATTATGATGCTATTATGAAAAATGATACTTGGTCTTTATGTGAATTGCCTCCTGGCAAGAAGGCCATTGGCATTAAATGGGTATACAAGCTGACGCGTAAGCCTGATGGAATAGTTGACAAGTATAAGGCTAGGCTTGTTGCAAAGGGTTATGCCTAAGAAAGAGGCATTGCTTTTGATGAGACCTTTGCTCCTACATGCCGAATGACTACTGTTCATCGCATATGTGCACTTGCAGCTCATCATGGTTGGATCATACATCAGTTGGACAATAAAACCACATTTTTGAATGGCAATCGCGTGAAGAAGTATATGTTTTTCAACCCCGTGGCTTTGTGCAGGAAGGGATGAAAACAAAGTGCGTAGGTTGAAAACGGCATTATATGTTTTGAAGCAAGCACCACGTGCTTGTATGAAAAGATACATGTGTACCTGATTGCACATGGTTTTGAGAATATTCCAACTGAGAGCACCTTATATGTTAAGTGTGCAAATAATGTGCTTGTGATCATTGTTGTCTATGTTGATGACCAACTACTCATGGGTCCTCACGAGAAGCATATTGCTGTTTTTAAGGCTGAATTCCATGCCTCATTTGAGATGTCAGCTTTGGGGCGTTTGCATCATTATTTGGGCATTCAGTTTATGTAAGTTGATGGTGCAATAGCTTTGTATCAAACCAAATTTACTGACATATTATTGCATCATTTTCGCATTGAAGACTGCAAGCCTATTGCCACTCCTATGGAGACATGTTTATGATTTAGTCTTCATGATGATGGGGATGCATTTGATGTTGTTTTCTATCAGTAGACTGTTGGATGCTTAATTTACTTATGCATTACTCTGTTAGCTATTCAGTTTGCTATTTCACAGATGAGCAGGTTTATGCATTGCCCATGTGTGAAGCATTGGCACATGGTTAAGTGTATCTTTCGCTACTTGATTGGTACCGAACTACTTGGATTGTTTTATCCCAAGGGGATCAGTACCGCTAGATTTACATGTTTTTTCTAACTATGACTAGGATGGTTTCTATGGCACTCATGTGTCCACTAGCGGTTGTTGCTTCATGCTTGGTAGCTTGTGCATATCTTGGTTAAGCAACAAGAAGCCTACTGTGTGTCACTGTTATAACTTATGGAATATGTTGAACAATGCATTGTTAGAGTGTTAAATTATTATTGAACAATGCATTGTTAGAGTGTTAAATTATTAATGAATTAATGTGTTTTTGATGTTTCTGATATAGCAGCTGAAGGTTCGAGAGGAGCATGCAAGGCGTGAAAGGGAGCACATCAATAATCCGAATAATTATTATTTAGCTTGTAAATAAATCTGCGTAGAAGGTTCTATTGTTAGAAATAGTTAGAAAAGTAATGATAAGGGTCATTGTAGACCGGAGTTTTTGTTATTGAAAGCAATGGATTTCTGTAAAAGTTACCAACTTTTAGTTTCACGCTTGCTTTTCGAAGCCGCTCTCATGTAACCACTCTTTTCAACGTAATCAAAAAGTCCTATAAATACATGCACTCTGTGGACTGTCGAAACAGAGTGCATGGGGGGAGATTGCACCCAATACTGTGTTCGGTCTCGTCTCTTGCTGTCTCTATTCTTCTGTGTGTTTTCTACGTTTGTAACCTCTATTTGTGCATGAGCAAGATCCTGACAACAGTGGTATCAGAGCTCTGCACGCGTCAATATGGAGGCTTTTGTTCACTATTCTCTGTTCGCCATTCCGATTCCATCTCTGTCTCCAGTTCCTGTTCCTGTTCTTGTTCCAGTTCCAATTCCAGTTTCTGTTTCTGTTCCAGTTCCAGAACTAGAACCTACGTTTACACCTATGTTTGCTCCTACGTTTGCTCCTATGTTTACACCTACGTTTACTCCAAGGCATCGACTAAGGCAAAGAACTTAGGCAATACATTGGCAACATTGGCACCCAAGTTGGTGACCGTTGGCTATGCGCGAGGCAATTTTAAATTTGAGTGGCAATAGAGAGGTTTAGATTCCCTAAGGTAGGAGGGTTTAAACCCACAACCTCCTACTTACAAGGGAAGTACCTTGTCCACTACACTCTTACTTGGAGTTGTCACTCAAGTTCTCTCCTCTTATATTTAACATAACTTGCAGTTTTTCTTACTTTTTCAAGGCGGCACGGTGTGACGCGACGCGACAGGTCTTAGGGTACATCCTATCAGGGTACACTTCTCAGGGTACACCAGGGTACATCCAGATAGGGTACATCCTATCACGGTACATCAGGGTACATCCAGACATGGTACTTTTCTGCTATGGTACATTCCCTGAGGGTACATCCCGAGAGGAAAGCACTAGCTTAAGGGTCCAAGAGCACCATGGAGGATTACAATAATTCACCTCTACTTGAGGCAATACTTGAACAACAACTAGAGCTTTTGAGGCATGAGCTTCAAGGAGCTCAGAACGAGATCCGACAACGTGATGAAGTCCTCCAAAAGATACAGCAGATAGCGTTTAGACAATAGTTGGTTTGGAGGTTGGAATCCAAGCTAAGCTTCACACCCTACGACCTATAACCCTCAATGAAGTTATATCTTTCGCCTATGATGCAGAAAAAGAATTCCAGTCTATAACCAAGTCACTTTGACTACAACAACCACGTCAATGACCATTTTTTGTTAAACCACATCTTCCTCTGAAGCGTAATTTTAATGCCCCACCTTACTACAGTTTTCCTCGTCCACCACAATCCAATTACTCAACTCCACCTGTTGCTTCATGTCTCCAACCAACCAAACCACCTACCCTTCAAACTTCAGTGGTGGATGCCCAACAGAAGCGACCACAAATCACTTGCTAGAATTGTGGTAAACGTGGACATACAAAAATAAGGTGTAGATTGTGACCTCTTCACATGAAACCGGCTACAGCTCAATTGCATAACATGGAGGTCCATAATGAAGAAATTCCTTCTGTTTGGACAGAGGAATCATTGGAGAAGGACTTAAGTACCTTGGGAAATGATATCTCTCTTCACTCTCTACTTTGCATGCAGGGTACAATAAATAACAAACTAGTTAAAAATCTACATGACGATGGTAGTTCACATGACTTCATTTCACATTTATTAGTAAAAGAACTTAAATTACAAACGTTTCCTTCCTTGTATAAAGTGAAAGCTGCATTTCAAGGTAGTCATTATAATGTAACACGAGAAGTGCATGATGTTACGATTAGCATAGGCCCATATGTTGATTCACGAACATTTTTAATTGCACCTTTGCAATCTTACGATGTTATACTAGGTATGCCTTTTCGTCACCATTATAACCCACATATTGACTACCATATGCATACCTTTAACTTTGAATACAAAGGTCAAATCATTACTTTGTTTGCACGGCATGATTTTCAGCCATTTCCATTAATTAATCACACTCAAGTAAAGCGAGCATTTAGGAAAGGATTCAACTTTTGGAGTTAGACGTCTGTGGAAGCACGTGAACATCACAAGGAAGAAGAAGAATCTTGGAGCACAACACACAATACTGAATGTATTACTAGAGAATGTACAAAGATTATTAGCCCATTATGGCAATAGGCGTATATACAAGCCGGGGGAAAAAAACTCCTAAAGAGGGAAAAAGTGCCCTAGTGGTCCTAGTGTGTTCACACACATCACTACCTAAATATATCAACAAATCCCCCCTGGGAGTGATGCAGTGAACAAGGAGCTAGCACTCATGTATAAGGAAGTGCCAAGCTATGTGGGAATCACTCCACAAAAGGAAGTAAGCCCAAAGCTTTGCAGAAAGCTTCAAACCTCTCCCTAGGCAGAGCCTTCGTGAAAAGGTCTGCTATGTTCTCCTGCGTGGGCACATATGCCAAGCTGATCTTCCCAGCAGAGAACCTCTCCCTGATATAGTGATAATGCACCTCAATGTGCTTAGTACGAGCATGGAACACAGGGTTCCTCGCAACTGCCAGTGCGCTCTGACTGTCAGTGAAGATGGTGGTGGCAGAAGACTGGCCAACACCCAAATCATCCATAAGGCGTCTGAGCCACACACACTCAACAGTCGTTGTGAAAGCTGCCGTATACTCAGCCTCACAACTGGAAGTGGCCATAGTAGGCTGCTTCTTGCTCAACCAAGATATACGTGAGCTACCAAGCATGAAGCAAAAACCACTGGTGGACACACGAGTGTCATAGCAAACAACCCAATCTGAGTCAGAAAAAGCATGCAAATCTGGTGGAAGTGATCCCCCCTTGGGATAAAACAACCCAAGTAACCGATCACCACTCAAGTAGCGAAAGATGCACTTAACCACTTTCCAATGCATGACTCCTGGGCAATGCATAAACCTGCTCATCTGTGAGACAACAAACTGAATATCTGGCTGAGTAATGCATAAGTAAATCAAGCATCCAACAACCTGCTGATAGAGAACAGCATCAAATGCATCTCCAACATCATGAAGACTCAATCGTAAACCTGTCTCCATAGGAGCGGCAATAGGCTTACAGTCTTCAAGGCCAAAATGCTGCAATAATGTGTCAATATATTTCATTTGACACAAAGCCACTCCACCATCAACTTGCATAAATTGAATGCCCAAATAGTGATGCAAATGCCCCAAATCAGACATCTCAAATGAGGCATGCAAATCAGCCTTGAAATTAGCAATATGCTTCTCAATAGGACCGATGAGCAGCATGTCGTCAACATAGACAACAATGATCAGAAGCACATCATTAGCACGCTTAACATATAAGGTTCTTTCAGTTGGACTGTTCACAAAACCATGTGCAACCAGATAGGCATGTATCTTCTCATACCAAGCACCTGGTGCTTGCTTTAAACAATATAATGCCTTTTTTAACCTGCACACATGATTATCATGCCCTTTTTGCACAAAGCCACGGGCTAAAAAACATACACTTCTTCATGCAAGTCAACATTCAGAACTACTGTTTTAATGTCCAACTGATGTACATTCCAACCATGATGGGCTGCAAGTGCACAAATGCTCCGAACAGTAGTCATACGGCATGTAAGTGCAAAGGTCTCATCAAAATCAATGCCTCCTTCCGGCGGATAACCCTTTGCAACAAGCCTAGCCTTATACCTGTCAAATGTACCATCAGGTTTACGCTTCAGCTTGTATACCCACTTAATGCCAATGGCCTTCTTGCCAGGAGGCAAGTCACATAAAGACCATGTACCATTCTTCATAATAGCATCATATTCAGATTGCATAGAAGCCATCCAATTTTCTGAATTCTGTGCTTCATCAAAAGAAACAGGCTCATTCTCATCACAGAGACTAGACACAACCATAGCATAGAAATCTGATGCAAAGGATGCACTATGAGAGCCTGAACGAGTACGATATGACAAAGGTGCATCTAATTTGCTGTCACGCAAAGTCTGCACCAACCATTTTTTGCCTGGTCAATATCAGCTCTCTCATCAACAAGTGCGTCATGTAAATATGCATCAGAAATGGAATGATCTGCATCATCATATGAAACCTGCAAAGGTTGAGAAGTTGCCTCATTAGGACCAACACTAGACTGTCCACTTGTAGAAAGAGGCATCAAAGTATCATACATGTCTTTGGAGCTAACAAATGTCTCCTTAGTACATAAAAGCAATGGTTGAATAGCATCTTCCACAAAGACAACATCTCGGCTAACCAGAATGCGTTTAGTATGTGGATGATACAGATGATAGCCTTTACTTTCAGAACTGTACCCAACAAAAATACATTTTACTGCCTTATCATCCAATTTTCTGCGATGTTGTTCAGGCACTAGTGCATATGCCAAACAACCAAAAACACGCAGATGAGCAACAGATGGCTTGCGGTCATGCGAAGCCTCGTATGGAGTGATAGACTGCAGCGCTTTAGTAGGACACCTGTTAAGTACATATGCTGCACACATGACAGCCTCAAGCGAGAAACTATGTGGTAAAGTCTGACGCTTGACCATACACCTCGCCATCTCCATGAGTGACCTGTTCTTTCGTTCAACAACTCCATTCTGTATAGGTGTATACAGACCTATACACTGGTGTTTTATCCCACGTTCAGCCAGAAATGCATTAAAATCAGAAGACATATATTTCCTCCCTCAATCAGAGTGGAGGTGCCCATTTTACATGCTGACAGATTTTCAGCCAAAACCAAAAACTGTTTAAAGCACATGAACACTTTGGACTTTGCTTTGAGTGGATATACCCATGCATGCCTGGAAAAATCATCAATGAAAGTCACGAAGTAAAGGTAATTTCCAAAAGAGGGTGTCTGCATAGGACCACATACATCACTATGTACAAGCTGCAATTTCTGTGTAGCCCGAACCGAACCATCTTTTGGAAAGGAGGAACGCTGCATTTTGCCCAACATACAACCTTCACAAACATGTTTTCTAGGTGCCTCAAGTTTGGGCAAAGAGGACACCATTTCAAATTTCTGCAGGCGTAGCAAATTAGCAAAATTTAGATGACCAAAGCGTGCATGCCAAAGCTTTGCATCTGACATAGCCCGAGAATCATTTACTGCACATGCCAAATCATTTTCAGATCTTTCATAGTCTATGAGCTTATACAACCCACGACATAAAATGCCAGAAGCAATAATAACATCGCCATTTGACAGATCATGAACTGTACATCTGTCATCAACAAATTTCACAACCAAGCCAATCTTGGCTAATGCAGAAACTGATAACAGATTCTTCTTGATCCCTGGCACAAATAAAGCATCTGACAAAGTGAAAGAACTACCATCAGCAGTAGTCAAAATGATCTTACCAACTCCCATAATAGGATAAGAGGAGTTGTTGGCACATGTAACAGTATTCCCTATAGGGGCAGGCTCGAGTGAAGAGAAGAAACTGCGCTGGGAGGTAATATATTTGGTCGCCCCACTGTCAAAGTACTGGCAAACATTTGAGTCTACTACAGACATGCATTGCTCATGAGAAGATGGGTCAAAACTGTAGACAGTAGTAAACGCCCATTCTTCTTCCTACACAAGATTTGCAGACTCTGTTTTTGGTGTAAAGGCCTCTGCCACAACCATTCCATCCTCTTTCTTCTTTGCCTCTTTTGCAGCCAGTTTGGACAGTTCTTTATGATATGATCATGCCCTTTATGGTACTTACAAAACAATTTCTGCTTTTCTAAATTTTTCTCATCTTTGTCTTGGTTCTTCGAATGTGCAGCATTTGCAGATTTTTGCTTACTAGTAGAAGAACTCCATTTTCCTTTGCCCTTCTGACTAGCCAAGAAAGCTTGATCTGCAACACGCATAATGGACCTGTTCTGCCTGGACTGATCTTCCTGCAACAGAATAGAGACTAACTCCTCAAATGACAAGGCATTTGGATTGCCTTTCATCATCAACCGAAGAGTAGAAGCAAAACTCTGATATGAATCAGGAAGACCATTCATAACGGTCTGCACAAGTGAGCTATCTGGTATAACCTCATCAGCAGAAATCAATTGTTCCTTCAAGTCTTTGATCTTTGTTAGGAAACTGTCCATAGAATCACCTTCATTCATGTGCTCACTCTCCAATTGTTTTCGGAGGTAAGCAACATGAGCCTCATTCCTAGCTTGGTACAATGTGGTAAGTGTATCCCAAGCATCCTTAGCTGTTCTGCAAGAGCGAATATGAGAGAATAATGGCATGTTTGACAGACAAAGCTATCAATGCATGTGCCTAGGCATCTCTGCCATCCCAACGAATCTGCTCTATAGTAGGTGCAGCGGAAACAACAACGCGAATAGGAATCTGCACAATATCATCTTCGACACCATCTTCGTCAGCTCCAACACCTGTATTCGCACTACCTGTTGTTACAGGTGTAACAGGACGTCTTTCAACACCCTGCACAATGTTCCACAATCCTTTTGCAACCAATACATGTCGTATCATATAAGCCCATAATGGGTAGTTGGTACCATCCAACTTATCCTCAACAACCAACATACAAAATATATCACTGCTTTTAGCCATGGCCGGTGACCAAAATACCTTGATGCAGAAAATTGACTGTATCTCAAAAAGTTGAACAGAACTGCCAAGATGAGTTCTGCTAGACCTGTAGAAGACTTCGAGACGCTTATACTGGCGAATAGAAACATGTATATACCTTTGGCACAAAAAGACGAAATAGCCTACACAAGCACTGCGATAATGCGTTTGGAGGCCAAAACGAGCTTAGATCGCGATTTCAGCACCATATAGCAAAGCTGTTTTGATCTCGGAAACACCTTGAGTATGCTCACCAAAATTCGTACGATTCTGAGACTGCAAACGGAGGAGTGTCGACGGCACCCTAGATGAAGCGACGCCCTAATCTGATACCAATTGTTGGAGTTAGACGTCTGTGGAAGCACGTGAACATCACAAGGAAGAAGAAGAAGCTTGGAGCACAACACACAATACTAAATGTATTACTAGAGAATGTACAAAGATTATTAGCCCATTAGGGCAATAGGCGTATATACAAGCTGTGGGAAAAAAACCTCCTAAAGAGGGAAAAAAGTACCCCGGCGGTCCTAGTGTGTTCACACACATCACTACCTAAATATATCAACATCAACTCATGCATTGTTTTTGTCAATGTCATCAATGATCATACTCATACACTTCGTGATGCATATAAACCTTTCATGAGTACTTATAAGGATTGTGTTATATCTGAGCATCCCTCTGAACTACCACCATCTCGAGGATCCTTTGACCATAGCATAGACTTAGTCCCTGGTAGTTCTCCTCCTCATAAAGCACCTTATAGACATGGCCCACTACATCAAAAGGAAATAGAACACCAAGTAAAAGACTTATTACAAAAAGGACTTATAATGCCTAGTTCTTCCCCATTTGGAGCACCAGTTCTCTTAGTAGAGAAGAAGAATAAAACTTATCGAATATGCATTGATTATGGAGCCCTCAACAAGATCACAATAAAGAATAGATACCCTATTCCACGAATAGATGATCTCTTAGATAAGTTACGAGGAGTTCGTGTCTTTAGTAAAATTGATCTTAAATCGGGTTACCATTAGATTCGTATGACGCAAAGTAATATTTTTAAGACTGCATTTAGAACTCAAACTGGCCATTATGAATTTATGGTAATGCCCTTTGGACTTACTAATGCCCCTGCTACATTTTCACAAATGATGAACAATATTTTTCTTGATTACCAAGATTTTGTTCTTGTATTCTTTGCCGATCTACTTGTATACAGTAAGAATGATAGTGAACATGAAAAGCATCTTGAAACCGTTTTTCATTTGTTACGAGAGAACACACTTTATGCTAATCCTGAAAAGAGTTACTTCTTTCAACGCAAGCTAGAATATTTAGGATATATTATTTCAAGTGAAGGTATGCATGTGGATCCAAAAAATATTAGAGTTATAGTAGAATGGCCTACACCACAATCAGTCAATGATGTTCGTTCTTTTCTTGGGTTGGCTAGTTTATATAGGAAGTTTGTTCGAAATTTTTCTTATTTAGCATTGCCTCTTACCTTGTTGTTGAAAAAAAGAAATAAAATTTGCATGGGGACTTACCCAACAACAGTCCTTTGAAAAAATGAAACATGCACTTTCACATGCCCCTGTTTTATAGTTACCTGATTTTTCACAATCCTTTCATGTTGTTACTGATGCTAGTGGTTGAGGAATAGGTGCTGTTTTAATGCAAAATGACCATCCCATTGCATTTGAGAGTAGGAAGCTTAAGGCCTCAGAACAGAATTATAGTACATACGATAAAGAATTGTTAGCGGTTGTGCATGCTCTACAAATTTGGAAACACTATCTTATGGACTCTGAGGTCTTAATCAAAACCGATCAAGAGGCTATTAAGCATTTATTAAATCAGCCCTTAATCCCTGATAGGCATCTTAAATGGGCATCATTCATTCAAAATTTCCAACCCATGATACAATATTAGCCTAGTAAAGCTAATGTTGTAGCTGATGCTCTTAGCCGTTTTCCTTCACATTCTGTTGTTTTGAATAATATTTCTGCCATCCAAATTCATTCTTTTCAAGAAATGATTTCTACTTATGTATCTGATTGGAATATGTTGAACAATGCATTGTATGTCAGCATGTCAAACATCATCATGGTAAACTATTTGGATTATTAATGCCACTTTCCATTCCAAATGAACCATGGGAACAATTTTTTATGAATTTTATCACAGGTCTTCCCATCACTTCATCACATAATGATATGATTTGGACAATAGTTGATAGGTTTAGTAAATATGCATATTTCATTCCATGTAGAAAAACTTTGACTGCACCTCAAGCTACAAAATTATTCATTAAATGCATTTTCCCACATCATGGATTTCCTAAAGTAATGTTATTTGATCGTGATGTTAGATTTTGTAATCATTTTTGGGTTTCCTTATTTCAACATTTTGGTTCTAAAATAGATTTTAGCTCTGCATTTCATCCTGAAAGTAATGGACAAAGTGAGGCTACAAACAGTACTATTCTTGATTTATTGCATTGTTATTCATTAGATAATCCTAATAACTGGGATGAAAAGTTGCCATTGCTTCAATTTGCTTACAATAACACTACACACACCACTACTGGTCGTGCACCTTTTGAAATTGTTTTTGGTAAAAAGCTTCCCACTCCCATGTCCGTCACCTAAACCGACATTCCGATGGCTGATTTTATTGCTCAAGATCACGTTTCTATACTTCATGATGTTCACGAGCACATTAGAAAAAGTCAAGAGCGATATACATGTAATATCAATACTAAACGATTAGCCAAAGAATTCCATGAAAATGATTTTGTATGTGTTAAATGTTAAATGTAAATCGTTAAACTTCCAATTTCAGGCTCAAAATACTTTCAAGTTCATACGTTTTCGAACCTTTCCTAATCGTAAATTACCTCTTAGCCACGTGGGTCCTTGGGAGTGGTAGGGGTCTGTTAGACAGAGGCCCTGTACTATTTTCCCAACTTATTACAAAATCATAATTACTTCTAGCGTCTTAGCTCCGTGCGCAATTCTGAACAACCGATGACTGTTCGTTGTACTGGACTTAGAATTTACGAACTAATCCTGCTATGATGGTCTGAGCAATAGTCCGGTGACTTCTGTCCAATAGAATAATCTACTTCAGTAACGAAGATCACCTAATACGTACTTCTTCAGAACAGACATGTATACCCAACACATATATATATACTGAAATTACAACTCATCGTATACCAACTACGAGCAACAAATGTCTTGACAATAATCGACTCGTTATAGACTTAACAATGACCTACTCGCACTTCAACCGTTACAGATGCTAGTTTTTTCCTGTGATCGGGATCAACAGTGAACGTAGACGACTGTATCGAACTTGGTCACTTACCAAAATGGTTAACATGCGATCAGTTCGGAACTACTTCCATACTTCCTCGTTCAGTATACTACTGACAAGTAACACACTGCACTTATTAACATTCAGAGACACACTCAACCATTACCGAACAGATTCGTAACGCAATACAACTGATTCGTAACTCTGGATTCGTAACTACGGAGTGAATAAACGACTAACCAAGCATAGAACAGAACAGACATCAACACAAACAATACTCAGACTTCGTAACAGTGTAATAATAATCCGACAGATAATCAGGCAAATAAACTGGCAATTCTAAGAAAACCGTTTCTCACAAATGTCTCTCTCCATTCTCTTTACATTTCTTTATATATCTTTTTCAAGATGCGCGTACCAACTTTCCGGTATATTAGGCGGTCATTACGTCTGTCCCACTCCGGCGACCGTCTAACATATGGTTGCGTATCATTAAAAGACGTCTCAAAAATATTTTGCAGCATCCTCAAATTAAACTTGCACCATGCTATTACGGACCGTTTCGCATTATAGAAACAATTAATGATAATTCATTTAGCTTAGATATTGCATCTCATTGGACTATACATAACTCCTTTTATATTAGTTTACTTAAACCATTTAAAGGAACTTTACCACTCACTCCACTTCTTGATGATCCTCCTTTGATTCAAGAACAATCTGAAATCTTAGTTCCTGAGAAAATCATTGATCATGATGTCACTACTACACGCAGAGGTACTCAATATCATCGATATTTAGAAAAGTACAAAAACCACTCTATTGAAGAATGTCAATGGATACATAAAACACAATTAACACCCCAGTATGACCACTTAATTTCTGCATATCATACACAAGCACATTAATGTAGCACCTCCATGAACATTTCCATGCATGTGTTTTTACATGGAACATGCTTATTTTTTATTCAGTGATGAAACATGTGACTGGCCATCCATGTTTATTATTTTATCAACTGAGGTCAGTTGCTTTTTCAACTGAGGGGCATGTTATAACTTATGCAATATGTTGAACAATGCATTGTTGGAGTGTTAAATTATTATTGAACAATGCATTGTTAGAGTGTTAAATTATTAATGAATTAATGTGTTTTTGATGTTTCTGATATAACAGCTGAAGGTTCGTGAGGAGCGTGCAAGGCGTGAAAGGGCGGACATCAATAATCTGAATAATTATTATTTAGCTTGTAAATAAACCTGCATAGAAGGTTCTATTGTTAGAAACAATTAGAAAAGTAATGGTTGAAATAAGGGTCGTTGTAGACCGGAGTTTTTGTTATTGAAAGCAATGACTTTCTGTAAAAGTTACCAACTTTTAGTTTCACGCTTGCTTTTCGAAGCCGCTCTCATGTAACCACTCTTTTCGACGTAATCAAAAAGTCCTATAAATACATGCACTCTGTGGACTGTCGAAACAGAGTGCATGGGGGGAGATTGCACCCAATACTGTGTTCAGTCTCGTCTCTTGCTGTCTCTATTCTTCTGTGTGTTTTCTACGTTCGTAACCTCTATTTGTGCATGAACAAGATCTTGACAACAGTCATGAGGAAGGAGATAAGGAAGAGAGCTCACACACACTCTCACTCTCAAGGAGAAGCACACACAAACAAATTGAGGCAAGGAAGAATGATCTTCTTCTTCTTCTATTACATAAAAAGGAATGTACAAGAATGACCTAAAAACAAGAATACAACAAGTGCAATATATAAAGATCAATACATAAGGAAAAACCTAATGTCCGCGAATAAGTGAGCTGGCAAGGAACAAATGTGCCATCACTCTCGGTAGATAAAACTAATAAAGCTCAATGAAGTATCCCTGACATATACTGGCATGACCACTATACATGTCAGAGAAACAAAAAACTGGTACGTGTCATCCTAGATCATCACATGTTGAGCTTGATATCTCAACACTCCCCCTCAAGCTCAACGCCATATCCTGTAATCCAAGCATCTCCCGAAACTCCTTCAACTTCTCAGCTCCAAGTGCTTTGGTGAAAATATCAACGACTTGCTCATCTGTTCTCACATAAACAAGATCAATATCACCTGCTAATACCGTCTCTCTGATGAAGTGATAATGTACCTCGATATGCTTTGTTATAGCATGGAAAATAGGGTTCCATGCTAACTGTATGCTACTCAGATTATCGCAATAGATAGTTAGAGGCTTTTGCACTTCCACACCTAAATCTGCAAGTAACATCTCCAGCCATGATGCCTCACATGCTACCATTGCAACACCTCTATACTCATCCTCTGTACTCGACAAGGCAATAATGGGTTGCTTCTTGCTGCTCCATGTAACAGTTCCAATCCCAAGTGAGAATAGAAAACCACTAGTAGATCTTCTATCTAGAATGCTACCAGCCCAATCTGGATCGGTGTATCCATAAACCTGCATATCTACACCAACCTCATAAAACAATGCGTAATCCAAAGTAGCACTCGCATAGCATAGAGTGCGCCTCAGAGCATCCAAATGTGGCTTCCTGGGAACCTGCATAAGTTGACTTTCAAGTCCAATAGTATAGCTTAGATCAGGCCTTGTAATTGTAAGATATATAAGACTTCCCACAATTTTCCTGTACATAGTAGCATTTTCCAATGCTTCACTTGATGTAGTATCCAACTTCAAATTATGATCTAATGGCATAGAAATTGGTTTACAACCAGCCATACCATACTTTTGCAGCATATTCAAGGCATATTGCCTTTGTGACATCCATATACCTGTTTCTGTATGTATAAACTTAATGCCCAAGAAATAGTGCAGCACACCAAGATCTTTCATGTCAAATTCCTGCATAAGAAGTTGCTTTACCTCTTTGATGCTTCCTTCATTATCACCACCTACAATCGGGTCATCAACATAAATAGCCACAATAGTGATGCCATCATCAGCCTTCCTTGCATATAGTGAGTGATCTGCATCACACATAGAAAACCCAATGCTAGTTAAGTAATCAACAATCCTTGCATGCCATGCACGAGCGGCTTGCTTCAACCCATACAAAGCCTTTTGCAACTTGCAAAAATATTCTGGATGCTTTGAATCTTCATATCCTTATGGCTGGTCCATATATACTTCTTCTTGTAAGTCACCATGTAGGAAAACATTCTCCACATCCATCTGATGCAAAGTCCATCCTTTTGCTGTAGCTAATGCAACAAGTGTTCTGACAGTAGACATTTTAGCTACAGGGCTGAATGTTTCCTCATAATCAATGCCATATGTGTGTGCATATCCTTTAGCTACCAATCGTGCTTTATACCTGCTTATGCTACCATCAACATTACGCTTTACCTTGTAAACCCATTTGCAGCCTATGGGTTTCTTTCCTTACGGCAATGGAACCAGCTTCCATGTATCATTTCCATAAAGTGCAGCCATCTCCTCATCCATAGCTTTTTCCCAATCTGCAATTCCAATTGCATCTTCAAAGCAAGAAGGTTTAGCATCTTGTATTACCTTTGTCATGTAGGCACAATGAAGAGCCATGTAACTATCATATGTCAATCGTTGCACTGAATTCCGCAACCTCCCAGATCTTCTTGGTCTTGGGTCACTTGTGCTTGTATCATCTGCATGTGCCCTTCTTACTCCCGGAGTCTTCACAGAGGGCAATCCAAGTTCCTCATCAAGACTCTTTTCTGAACCGCTTGAATCTCCATCAACGTCTTCAAAACCTGCACATGTTTTATGACTAGCAGAAAGCTTTTCTTTACCTTTCTTGGATGTATTTGATGAATTTGCTAGACTACATTCACGCCAATAGATGCAAGTGACTCACATATGCTTTTGATTTTCAAGGTGTAGTCACTTACCGACATGCTCTTCTTCTCCAATGTATGCAACTCATTCTTGAGTTGCAATTTCCGTGCCTTTATATTGGTCTCATACAATGTGGTCAAACTGTTCCAAGCCTCTTGTGGAGTCTTGGCATCCTGTATGTGTCCAATCATGCTATCCTGTATGCTAACAGATAGCCAGTACATTACCTTTTATGCTTCTTGATTCCATTCCTCATATGCTCTTACCTGATCTGCAGTCCAATTCCTTTCTGGTAACTGCGGAGCATTTTCATTCTCTCTTTCAATGTACTTCCAGTAGCCTTTTCCCATCAGGAAATTCGTCATTTTGAATCTCCAAGCATGGAAGTTGTTCTTGTCCAGCTTTTCGCTCATAAGCTGACTCATTCCATCTGCGTTTGCCATTTCTGCAACAATTCACAACACTGCAAAACACTACAAGCAGCACTTTTGCTTGAACACTATCGCACTATGACGTGACAATTCGATCTCCGAAAAACACAATTTTCGTGTACTATGAATAGTACACGAAATTGCTTGAAATTATGGATTTGGAATATATGAAAGTTGCCCAACACAATGCAAGTTACAGTTTCTGAAACTGACCTGGTTTTTCTATGGGCCCCACCTTGCGGGCTCGAAATGGAGGTCGAGATGGCTCCGAAACTTCGATCTATAAAAAACGAGTGACCCTAAATGGATAACTCAGGAAAATATTTTGAGGTCTTCTACCTTCACGCCAATTTTCGTAGCAAATGGAGGTCGTTCGCGTTTTCTCCACGCCTTGCTGCATACTCTTCACCGTCGCCTTCTCCACGAGCTCTCTACAACCACGCGAGCTCTGATACCATGTCACGAGGAAGGAGATAAGGAAGAGAGCTCACACACACACTCTCACTCTCAAGGAGAAGCACACACACAGATTGAGGAAAGGAAGAATGATCTTCTTCTTCTTCTTCTTCTATTACATAAAAAGGAATGTACAAGAATGACCTAAAAACAAGAATACAACAAGTGCAATATATAAAGATCAATACATAAGGAAAAACCTAATGTCCGTGAATGAGTGAGCTGGCAAGGAACAAATGTGCTATCACTCTCAGTAGATAAATCTAATAAAGCTCAATGAAGTATCCCTGACATATACCGGCGTGACCACTATACATGTCAGAGAAACGAAAAGCTGGTACGTGTCATCCTCGATAATCACATGTTGAGCTTGATATATCAACACTATGGCCACTTCTAGTTGTGAGGCTGAGTATAGGGTAGCTTTCACAATGATTGTTGAGTGTGTGTGTCTCAGATACCTTATGGCTGATTTGGGTGTTGGTGAGTCTTTTGCCACCACCATCTTCACTGACAGTCAGAGTGCATTGGCAGTTTTGATGAACCCTGTGTTCCATGCTCACACTAAGCACATTGAGGTGCATTATCATTATGTCAGGGAGATGTTCTCTAGTGGAGAGGTCAATTTGGCATATGTGCCCACATAGGAGAACATTGCAGACCTTTTCACAAAGACTCTACCGAGTGAGAAGTTTGAACCTTTCCGCAAAGCTTTGGGCTTACTTCCTTTTGTGGATTGATTCCACATAGCTTGAAACTTCCTTATACATGAGTTCCAACTCCTTGTTCACTACATCACTCGCAAGGGGGATTTGTTGATGTATTTAGGTAGTGATGTGTGTGAACACAGTAGGACTATAAGTGCAATTTTTTCCCTCTTTAGGAGGTTTTTCCCCTGGCTTGTATATACACCTATAACCCTAATGTGTTACTTATCTTTGTACATTATCTTGGTAATACATTCGATATTGTGTGTTGTGCTCCAAGCTTCTTCTTCTTCCTTGTGCTATTCGTGTGCTTCCACAGACCTCAAACTCCAACAACCTAGTCACCTTGCCTAGTCACCTTCTAGCCATTATGAATAGGATAATATCCTTAGGAGTCTCTAGGTATTGCCTATCCTCTAACCAGAAACCTTGGCTTCTTCCCCTTGTTTCACATAGACATGTCTAATGGACAAAAACTATAATTGTCTCCCCCTTCTTAAAGTCTTTGTCCTTATTTATCAATAAGGAAAAATACTTGCAAACTAGAGCTTTTGCCTAAGTAGCATTTGTAAGTTGATGTTGGTTCCAAGTTGCCAAATATTTTGGATTTGAGTGTTTTTGCAACCATATCTCTCCTATCTAGTATGTTTTTAGGACTATTATAAAGAATCATGTTCATGCATAAGGTCCACAATACCTTTGAGATAGCGCAACTTTGGATACTATCTTCTAGAAAGTGTAGTCCTCATATGAACTTTTAAGAGTACAATGTCTTCTTGGTTAGAGACTCTAAAAGACTTGTATCTATCTCCATAAACCTTAGTTTTATTGACAACTTCTTGAAGCTTTTGCTATCGTGAGATTTACTTGAATATTTGTAAAAAACTAGATGTGTTGGGACATTTCCTAGGCATCCCATTTGTAGTCAGTGCAATCAGGATCACTCTGTTAAAATGCTTATTTACCTTACATGCATTTTAAGTTCTTTCGGGTTCTTGGGAGTGGTAGGGGTCTGATAAATCAGAGGCCTTGTAACTTGATTTTCCCAATTAACTTATCCAAACCGCAGTACGTTAATATTCAAAACTCTGTTTAATACGAATTACTATCAAGACTCTGGTTAGTCTTCTCATAGATTTACTGTTCATACTCAGATTAATACTGTTCACAAGGCGTCACGTAGTAATTACTGATTACCGTCGCACAGACGTATATCGACAACAGAACCTTATGTGTTAATACAAAGTAATGAAATTAAAAAAGGTAAGGACGGCAACACTCAGACTTCACAAACACTGCACTACGGCTTCTCCACAAACCGCAATCGCCCAGACAGACAGTCTGGCGATCCCGCTTGTCGTTATCGGAGCGTCACCGTAATGTCTTTTTATTAGTTGATAAGTCGATACATCTCTTCACACGACCTTTCGGTTCGTGTGGAATATGAAACCTTTCAGTTCGTGCGGGATAGGAAACTATAGGAATTATGAAAATACAAAATGCCAATCCGGTGGCTTACACTAGCACGCACGGTGGACTTGAACCCGCAATGGAACAAAAGTTAGGGCTCATCTACTATACCCTGTATATACAAGGTTCTGGCTAACTTAAAAGTTCTGAAAATCTTCTGTTTTAGCGAGTCCAACATCTTTTTTAGGGTCTCCGATTCTACGAGCTGAGCATCAGTTCTAACTGAACTTGCCGCAATTACTTGACTCATCAAAATTTCAGCCTGTGTCTGCAAAAAGGCCTCTTGCAGGTAGAAATCATTTGCCAGTGCTGCATCTCGGCGCAATCTCATCTCATTGATCTGCTCATCTACCCTTGAAAGTCTGTTAGCTTGAACACCTAATTGCTTTTCTCGTCTCTCCAGTTCTTCAGACTAGAACTGCATGGTTTTGTAGTAGGCGTCTATTTCTTTCTTCATTCCTTCAAATTCTTTCTTCAATTTGAGATATCGTCCCAACTCTTCCTGTAACTCTTGATCACGTTTGAACAAGGTTTTGGTAGTCTTATGCAACTCTGCTTCAGCTTTAAGTACATTGCTGGCCAGAGATTGCGAAGCTTCTTCTAATACACTGTATGCTTCCCGCGTGCTCTGCAATTCATTTCCAATGGCAGTCATTGCATCTGTTTTATTAATGGTTTCTTGCTTCAGCGTGCTGATTTTGGTATCCTTTTGATACAACAAAGCATCTTTCTGTGCGAGTTGATCTTGGAGCTGTTGAATATGTAAGTGTAGACCATGATTTTCTGCCTTAACTGCATCGACTTCTTCTTGTAGTGGAGTAATATCTGCTTCTAAGATATCGACTTTATGCTGCAATTCTTGACGAATATTATCAGTGACCATTCTGAGTTGCATCGGGAGTTACTGTGAAAATTGGATGAGCATTCAACCCATAGACTCTAATTCCATAAACATGGGAACCGGAGGAAGAAGAAGAGGAGGAAGTGGTTGGGATGAAGAGGCTGATAAGAGGTGATGAGAAGATGGTGGAGAATAGTTAGGCGAAGAGGATGAAGAATCCGGTGCTTCAGGGGCAATAGGTTGACTAGGAAAAATGGGTGCAACAGTATTCAACACAATACCGGATGTCTGTTGCATTGTTGCTTCAGTTCTAGTAGTAACAGAATTCACCAAAACAAGCACTTCATCGATAATCTCCGCAAATAATAACTTGCACATCTTCTGGAATCGAGTGCTGAGAATCTGCCCGAGAAGAGCTTTCTTTGGAATCAGTAGTGGACGCACTGTGGTCCTGTTGCCGGATGGGAGAAGACTGGGTAGACGAATCAAGGTGAATTGAGGTGGCAGTATCGTGGAAACTTTCCTCTTCATTTCCAACAGTGGAACCTTGCACTTGGCTCTCCGACGGGCTTATGCGGGTGCATTTTCGGTGAAGAAGTTGGAAAAGATCTTCATCCTCATCTTCTTCGTCTTCGAGCACTTGGGCAAATTCTTCATGATACAAAATTGGAGCTCTTGGAGGGGGTTACGCGGCTTGAATGGATGGAAACAGAAAGGTAATGATATGGGGTAAACGCGAACGTGGAAGCTCTCCCTTGTTAACGTGCTTAATAACCGTAACGCATTCACGGTGAATGCGCCGAAAATAGAACGAGGCGAAATTAACAGGCTCAAGAGAAGCCATGTCAATCATCAAATAAAACGGGCGTGAAATCCCATAAGTACGTTTCTGTAAATTCAATATGGCAACTAAGAATTGTAATGCGGTTCAATCGAGATCAGGGCGACACAAGATGGCGTACTCATTCGATGAGTGCCGTGGGAATAATTCTACCATAGTAGTAATAGGAAGGAGAGGACCATTCTCCACGCCTTCTATGGGCAAACGGAATGCTGCAGCGAATGATGCTAATGTGATTACGACGCGAGATGATAAACATGTAATCAGCCAATTCTGCTCGGTAGCAGGAGTGGCGGCGATGGCAGCAATAATCTGTGCATAATAAGGGTGACACTCCATTGAATGCCAAGGCAATTCAACGAAGTTCGATAGGCCGCGAATACACAAGAACTCACTCACGTCATGAGGGAGTCCGTCACGGAAGGTAGCAAAATTAGCTAAAGCTTCCATGATGCGCACTCGAAATCACAAGAACACGAAGACACGGCAAACACAGGAAACACAACGCTCAGAACACACAGACACAATAGCGATTAACAGGGAAAAGAAGAGGATTAAGTAGACACTTGACAACGGGAAGGGATCGAAAATTCTTAATCATCGTGCGATGTTAAAATGATAACCTTCATAATTACGGCTGGCATGCATGAGCAGAATCAATAACACAGGGCAGCGATTAATTATAATTATGTATCAAAACAAGGAGCTTTACGGTCTTATTCAATTAACACGAAAAAATAAAAAGAAAGTAAATAACACGCAGAAAAACGAAGGACACGTCAGCGAGAATCAGGCGCTTGGTGATACAGCCGCAACTTTGAACCATTGATCACTTTAGGAAGAGGAACTCCAGTCAAGGTAGTCAACCAAAAAGTAGCTGATCCCACTTGCTCACTAATCCGGTAAGGACCGAACCACCGTAATTTAAATTTCCCAGCTGCACGATTTGATTTAGCATTGTAAAATAGCACAAGTTGGCCCACCGTAAACACAGGAGTCTTGAGGAAACGATCATGAGTCCGGGATTGTCGCAACTGAACTTCTTGAAGAGTTAGAAAGCTTTCCCAACGATGTTCATCCAAGTTTCTGAGTGCTTCCAACCGAAATGGCAAAGAGTCTTCGGGTAACAACTTCTGAGTTATGGCCACGCATAAGCTTGGCACGACAATCTTCATAGGTGCAATTGCTTCCAATCCATAACCAAGCTTGAAAGGAGTCAGTCCGGTTGAAACTTTGTATGTAGTCTGATATGCCCATAAGACTGCAGGTAGTAATTGATCTCATCTTTCTGGTGATTCCACAATCAATTTGCGAAGCATAGTCAACAGCGTCTTGTTGGTACTTTCAGCTAAGACATTAGCACGAGGATAGTATGGGGAACTGAATTTATGCAGAATTTGAAAATTATGCGTTAGTACTTGCATTAAATTGTTAGCAAAGTGTGTTCCTTGATCTGTCACAAGTTCCAGAGGTAATCCATAACGCGGAAAAACATCCTTCATCAGGCATTTTGCCACCGAAACAGCTATAGCGGACCGTAAGGCCCAAGCTTCTGCCCACCTGGTAGCGTAATCTGTACATGTCAAGATGTAACGATTGTTGCTAATGATTGCTGGTGGTGTGATAGGTCCAATAAAATCAAGGCCCCACTTCTGAAAAGGTTCCAAAGGTAATACATGTTGCAGAGAAAAAAAGTGTCTTTGTAATGGTTGGCCAGCCCGTTGACAAGTATCGCAGTGCTACACAAACTGAAGTACGTCTTTATACATGGTTGGCCACCAGAGCCCACTTTGCAAAATCTTCCGATGAGTGAGATTTGCTGCAAAATGTCCACTGGAGGGTATCAAATGTGCCATAGTGATGACTGAGTTTGCTTCATGTGGCGGAATGCAGCGAAGTAATACACCAGTATGGTCCATATAGTATAACTGTCCTACCAGCAACCGGAATCGGTGACTATAAACTACAATCTTCCGTCGCATAGAAGGAGGTGTATGAAGAGGAAGACATCCATCAATCAGAAAAGTTAACAATGTATCATAATAGGTAGGCTGGACAGGATGTTCGTTAGATTCATCACAAGCTGGTTCAGCAGCGTAAATTGCTAGTGTGGTATCGTCAACGCCCACCGGAGCTTCGTCCGAATCCAATCGAGAGAGGAAGTCTGCTAAGGCATGGGCTGTACCTGGTCGATGAATCACTTCGTAGTCGAACTCTTGTAACAATAAGACCCAACGAGCCAAGTGACCACCTAAATGTTGCTGCCGGACCAGATATACAAGTGTAGCATGATCTAGATGAAAGGTGAATTTTCGGCCTAGCAAATAATGCCTGAATTTCTTTACAGAATATACCAATCCAAGGCATTCTCGTTCAGTCACAGAATTATTCCTTTCCGCAGGAGCGAGTTGGCGACTTGCATAGTAAACAGGCCGAAACCATTTGTCCGTTTGCTGCATTAAAACACTGCCAATGGCTATATTCGATGCATCTACAAAGACATGGAATGGGCATTCCCAATCAGGAGGTTGCAAAATGGGAGCATGCATCAATAATCCTTTTAGACGATCGAATGCAGTTTGGCATTCCGGAGTCCATTCGAACTGTCGTGGAGTACTAGTCATTAGCCGATTTAATGGTGTTGCTAAATGGGCAAGCCACCGTAGATGCCTGCCATGCCACCGGGTTTGACCCAAGAAGCGCATAACCTCTTTCGGCGTTGTAGGAACAGGTGCTTCCAACACAGCTGCGACTTTGTCTAGATCAACTTGGATACCTTGTGCCGATATGATATGTCCAAGGAGTTTACCACAAGACACTGCAAAAATAAATTTTGTCGGGTTCAGGCAGAGTCAGAACATTTCTCAAAACAACACCGTAAATGATACATGTGCGCCACAATCTTGCCGAATAAGGAGAAGTCATCTAAATAGACTTGCATAAAAGTGGTTAGGTAGGGTGAGAAAACTTCCTGCATACAGCGTTGAAATGTGCTGGGAGCATTCCGTAACCCAAACCACATGACTGTACACGCAAAAACACCCCAGTTTGTAATGAAAGCCGTTTTCGGTATGTCTTGTTTAGCCATTCTGACCTGGTTTTAACCACTGTAGCCGTCCAAAAAGGAGTACATCTCATGCCCGACCACTCTGTTAAGCATTGTGTCAAGAAAGGGAAGAGGAAACGGATCAGGTACCGTGGCCGCATTCAGTTTCCGATAATCCACACAGATTCGTAGCTGCTTATTTTTCTTAAGAACAATAACGATCGGAGATATCCATTCAGCGTGTTCTATTGGTACGATGAATCCCACCTTCAATAACCTATCGAGCTCGGCTTTGACCTGTGATGCAAAATTGGGATTCATGCAGTAGCTGGATTGTTTAATTGGCTTCGCTTCCGGCTTAAGCACGACTCCATGTTGATAGATTCGCGGATCAAGACCCTTCATATCGCGGTAATCCCAGGTAAAAACATTAGAAAACTCACGCAGGAGTCAGATCAAATCTTCTTGAAAGGCCTCTGACAATCCTGCCTTAATCTTAACAGGTCGCGGATTAGCTTCATCACCCAAATTATAGGTCACTAACTGGTCTTTCGGGACATAAAATTGACGAGGTTTCCCCGGATCGTCTGCTGACTATAAAAGTTGTTGCAGAGTGGCTTCGTCCATAGCAACATTATCATCTACATCTGTGTCTCCGGTCACAGGAACAACTGTACAGGCTGCCGGACTCCAATTATCGGCTACAACTTGAAGATCTATAGTACCTAAGGAAATCAAATCTTTATTGTTCTGCAAAAACGCCTCTTCTTCATCATCAGATAAGCCATCCAACATGTGGATTGGCTCGGCTACATAGGGTCTGGCATGAAGTTCACAGGGCTGAATGGCATCCAGTTTGACAACATATTTACGGTGGTTGTCTTTGAAAGTCAGTTCCTGCGCTGACCAATCCTGTATAACTTAGCCTGTTTCAACCACGGTCGACCGAAAAGGAGATTGTAATCGAGGCTGAATTCTAGTAGTTCTAAGACTACAAAAGTCATTTTGAACATTGTACCCTGCAAAGTAATTGGGATATTCTGGACTAATGCCACCGGATGGACGCGGGATTGATCTGCCATTCTGACAAAGAATTGAACGGGCTTGATTTCGGTCCATCCTAACTTCTTGCAGAGAGCTGCAGTTGCTATGTTCACACCAAAACTGCCATCGATTAACACTTGCGTAATCTTGTGATTTTTATGCCAGATAGTGATTAAAGGGACAAAATGATCCACCGTAGAGTCAATTTCCGGTTGTATTGTTGCGGTCGCCAGAGTACTGGGAGATCTCGGACTAACTTGTTGTTGAAACTGCTGCTTAACTCCGGGCACCAAGGCAAGTAGTTGCCCCAAAGGGAGTGTAATTGAAGCCTTCGAGAGAATATCCCATACCTAGTCCGTTGGAATTGCACTCTTCACTGGTTCTGATGGTGATTCTTCTGTTACTGGAGTAGAGTCTTGTTCATGTGCTTTCCCATTTGGCAGGGGAACCTGTGTCACCGGAATTGGATCGGGGAACACGGTAGGCTCTTTGGCAGTCCATTGGCTAGCTTTGGTATACATTCGATGCTGTTCACAGATGCCAGGTTCAAACACCTCAGCTCTGGGTTGCAACTGCTTACCGGATGTTGTCTGGATCACTACTGCTTGCGATTCCACTGGGGAGATATAGACCATGTTGGTCATCGGGTTTCGACGCTCTTTCTTCGTTGGTCTTATTCGGCTGCATCCTTGCAGAATCTCCGGATGTGGCCAAGCTCACCACAAAAATGACATCGAGGTGGAGGCAGAGAAGTATTCTCCGCTGATTTACTGGCCTGTCATCGATTTGTACTGAAGTTGGTATTCCACTGTCCTTGATAATTTCTGTATCCTGGCGGTTGATTGTTTCGCATCTACAGTGGTACATAGTGGGTTGCGGGTTGACCTGGTTCTTGTATAATGGCATTTACAGCTGCTCGTCCCTGCACTTTGGCATTATACACACAATTTTCGGTTGAGTGTCCGGTGGCATTGCAGATGGCGCAATACATCTGATTAAGGGCACAGGTAGCACTGGTATGCCTTGGATTTTTACACTTGGTGCAATACATCTGTTTAGCCGGATCATTTGTAACATTTTTACTGGCTTTCAGCCACTCCAAGTCTTCGGTGAATCCTCCAACCTTATGCTCTAGTTGTACGACCATCGCGATAACAACATCCAGTGTCATAGCTCCCACACAACGGATGATCATGATTTGTCTTAGCTGTGGAGTCAAACCATTAATAACCACTGGGTTATAACATCATCCGGTAAATTAGCATGTGCCGGAGGCAATTGTCTTAAATGAGTTCTAAATAATGTGGCATATTCCTGAACAGTGTGGTGCGGCTTCTGCTTGTTGTTCTGCAAGTAATCGAAGATTTTGGCAGGATTTTTCTTCAGCCAGAACCTCTGTAAAAACGCATCCCTTACCGCCTCATAGGTAACGAAATGATTGAAATCATACTCTGTTAACCATCTCACTGCTTCATTGACTAATGTAGACTGGAATACGATGGCCTTGTATGCCGGATCGGGTGGATGGTTCAGTACGACATAACTTATCTCAAAGGTACGCACGTGTGCATCAGGGTTGTCACCTGGAAATCCACCGAACTTTGTGTACGTCACCCCTGTTGGAACAGGTCAAAGTGGAAGTGGCTGTTGCTATTGCTGTTGTTGCTGTTGCTGTTGCTGTTGTTGTTGTCCACTCATGGTGCTAGTAGTGGTACCGTTGCTGTCTCCCGAGTTCTGAGGAGGTGTTTCCGGTCCTTCGGAATCTATATGGTCAGACTGCTCACCTTCCGGCTTGAAGATAGCGTTCAATCTCTTACGGATCTCCAAATCGAAGAGCCTATCCTCAGCTTGGATATCCCAGGTAGGCAAATTTGCCCCGAATAGTGGTGTCCGAAATGAAGATTCACTAGGAAGTATCACAGTGTCACCGGAAAACTGTAAATTCCCTACAACTGGGACCGAACTATCACCGGAATTTGTCGAACTTTCCCCAAAATAGGGTATTCTTTCACAGGCAATGATCTCTCTGGCTAACACCACTTTATTCTCGAAGGAGTTCAAATCTTGACCAGACAGTGTCGGGTCAATTGTGCACTGTGTCCCTGTACACTCCGAAGTTACTGTACCTTCTGCAGACTGCACTGAAATTACACCGGAATTTGCCAGAATTTCCTCCTATGTCACCGCAATTCTACCGGAATAGCTGCTAACAGACTTTGTTCCTTCGACAACTGGACTTAACCGGTCTACGCTTCTGCCGACTGGGGGTGTCCCTGACAAATTTGATACTGTCCAAGGATGCTGGTCTCTCCTGTACTTTGGATATGACTCGCCGGACCGAGTAACCGGCATATATCACGTCTGCACCACTTGCATACTACTCCACCTTACTGATTATTCACAGTTCTGTGCCACTTTCCCACAGATGGCGCCAGTGTTAAAATGCTTATTTACCTTACATGCATTTTAAGTTCTTTTGGGTTCTTGGGAGTGGTAGGGGTCTGATAAATCAGAGGCCCTGTAACTTGATTTTCCCAATTAACTTATCCAAACCGCAGTACATTAATATTCAAAACTCTGTTTAATATGAATTACTGTCAAGACTATGGTTAGACTTCTCACAGATTTACTGTTCATACTTAGATTAATACTGTTCACAAGGCATCATGTAGTAATTACTGATTACCGTCGCACATACGTATATCGACAACAGAACCTTATGTGTTAATCACAAAGTAATGAAATAAAACAAAGGTAAGGACGGCAATACTCAGACTTCACGAACACTGCACTACGGCTTCTCCACAGACCGCAATCGCCCAGACAAACAGTCTGGCGATCCCGTTTGTCGTTACCGGAGCGTCACCGTAATGTCTTTTTATTAGTTGATAAGTCGATACATCTCTTCACACGACCTTTTGGTTCGTGCGGAATATGAAACCTTTCGGTTCATGCGGGATAGGAAATATAGGAATTATGAAAATACAAAATGCCAATCCGGCGGCTTACAACTCCATAAACTATTGTAAAGGGGGATAAACCTATTGACTTATGAGACCAACTATTATATGAAAAATTCTAGTAGAGATAGGAGATTATCCCAATTGCTTTGTTTCTTTCATATATATGTTGTAAGCATTTTCGCTAGTATTTGGTTACTTAAGTATTTTAGCCCAACCATCTATTTATGGATGTTCTACATCTTTAACCTCAAGCTCAACTTTAAATTTGCCAAAGAGATACCTCCAAAAGTCTCTTATAAACTCCATATCTTGATTCAAAACTATAGATTGCGGTCCCATTTTTTTTCTTCTTCACACATGCAGTTTTTGTATGATCTCTCTCAAAATAGTATTACCTCTCATATCAGTGAATATATTACCTCTTCCTATAATCTCTTTACCTCACTTGAGCCTTGCCCTAATATATTACCTCTTCCTATAATGGTGTGTTGTTAGCCTAGACTTGAAGCACCATCTAAATATGTATGTAAGGAAAAACATTTTTTGTAAGTTTTTTCTTTCCTTAAGATGATATATAAAGATTTGAATGAAATTGTAGTTTCTTCATAATGATGTCTATGTCTTATGCGGATACTGTTAGTTTTTGAGGCCCACAACCAATATAGATATATAGAGAAAATAGAGACAAGATAGAGAATAGGTAGCACAAGAGAGAGATAAAGGAGCCAAGCTCTAGATATATTCCATAGATTACATGACATGAAGTACACGAAGTACATGAAGTTACAAGTTGCATACAAATATGCTTGAATTGGTGATTGTTGTTGTTGTTCATAACTCCAAAATCTCTAAAGCTAAGATATCCACCTTCAAAAATAAAGCACATTGGTTCTACTCATTTTGAAGAAGAAGAAAGCACATCTGAACTCCTCCAAGTGAAGATGAGACACTCCAGAGCGAAGCTCAAAGTCTTGTTTTCCTACTGAGAGCTGATAAGATCTTCTAACTTTTTTCTTTTATAGCCTCAAAACTACCATGAAAAAAGCTAAATGCTTGATCGTAAAGATTTATTGAAAAGTTAAAGATAACTATTGGTTGTTTTTTTGCAATCATCCTTAAGTTATTCGCCTCGATTCCTTTTACAATAAATTATAGCTATCGGATAAGATGCACAAAATTTGTCCTTTAATTAGTTTAGTTTAACTTTGACTAGCAATTAGCGTTTGGCTTTGACCCCCCAAAAGTTGTGCAAATGTAAAGTGTTATATATCATTGAGTAGCTCTTAGAAGAGTATTACTCCAAAAATTTGTCTACAGATTTTGACCATTTTGTTTACCAAAGTTGATCGTCATTGAATTTACCAAATTTTGAGTTTTGAATTGTTCACCTTTTCCCTTGTGCATGGTTGATTTTCTAATAGATACTATCTTTTGGTAATTACTTCTACTTTGTGACTTCATAGATGCTTTTGCTACATGCATTGGTCTATCCACTCTAAGTCAAAATCTAGGAGTTTCTATGTGCTTCAAATTATTCCTATGTATCATTGAAAATATGCCATGTAAAATGATCCTCCTCCATTTTGATCAAGGATGAGATTATGTCATTTGAACATAATGCATTTTTAGTTGAGTGTGGGGTGAAACATAAATATATAGTGCCATATACACCACAACAAAATAGTGTCCTTGAGAGAAAGAATAGGTCTTTCATGGAAATGGAAAGATATATGCTTGAAAGTCAAGCATTACCTCATAGGTTTTTTCTTAAGGTTGTTATGTATGCTAGATATTTACTTAATAGGTGCTCTAGTAAAGAATTATGACTATCACTCTATATGAGGTTTGGCATTGTTACAAGTTATCCATTGCTCATCTTAATGATTTTTTGTTGTCTGACTTGTGCATTAGTGGTTGAGCAAAAACACAAGAAGTTGGATGATAAGGTTATGAAATGTATTTTTGTTGGGTATGATCATGAGAGAAAAGTTATTGTCTATATTACACTCACGAAATGCACCTTAGTTAGTTGAGATGTAGTTTTTTGTGGACGATGTAATTCAACCTATACTTCCATTGATGAAGGAGACTTGTGATTTCAAAGGATATGTATGACACTTTGTTGCCTCTTTTTGCTTGTCCAATCAAATATAATTTCTAGTGAGGTAACTTCTTAACCTATGCCGGCTTTGATTGAGAATATGCATGATTCCATTTTTTATGCATATCTACATGATGAACTTATTGATGAGAGAATAAACATTCATGAGGAAAAATCTATGCTAAAATGGTTGCTATAGAAATTAAACGAACATAATTTAAATGTTGCATTATCATAGTTGATCAAACTCCCATGCATCTTTTGGATCATATTGATCTACAATGCCTACTTCTCATGTTTGTGATAAGAATGAGCTTGTTTTGATCATGCATGGAAAAAATGCATGGTTGTTATGCAAGGAGAATTTGATACTTTTATGAAGAATGGCAATGGGTTATCGTGTAACTTTCCTCCTAAAAATAAGGCATTAGCACTACATGGATATATGAGCAAAAATATTTATGATAACCTTTCACAACATCAGTTCACTTCTAAGTCACAATGGCCATAATGTTCATTAGTTGGACTCAAAACTATGTTTTTGAATGTGAACTTGCATTAAGAAGTATACATTTTTAGCCTTTGGCTTTGTGTAGAAAGGGAATAAAAACAAAATGTACAAGCTAAAAAGGGCATTCAATGGACTAAATCAAGCACAATGTGTTTGGCGTAAAAGATAACATGCATATTTATTAACACATCGATTTTAGAATAGTGCTACTAGAAGCATCTTGCATGTGAAGTATGCAGATGATGTGTTTCTAATGATTTTTGTTTATATTGATGATATGCTTCCCATTGATCCTATTGAGAGGCATATTGTCGAGTTTAAGGTTGATATATCAAACTTGGGGCATTGTCATCATTACTAGTTTATGCAAGTTGATGGCATTATTGCTTTGTGTCAAAAAAAATAAACCGACACTTTATTGTACCATTTCACCCTTAAGGATTTTATACATATTGTAAATCATATGGAGAGAAGTTTAAGTTTGATTTTTCATGATGTTGGAGATGTGTTTGATGTTGATATGTGTAGTGAACTGTTGGATGTCTTGTTTATATATGCATTACTCGACTTGACATTCAATTTGGTATCCCTTAGTTCAGTAGATTTATGCATAACTAGGTATTAAGCATTGGTAAACAATCAAGCCTATCTTTTTCTATTTATCTGGTACACAACATCTTGGGTTGTTTTATCCCAACAAAGAATCAATTGTGCTAGATTTACATGTTCTACTTACTTTGAATAGGTTAGACGTCATGGCACTCATGTGTCCACAAGTGGTCTTTGTATCATGTTTAATATCTTATGCATATCTTGCTTCACCAATATATAAAATTATTTGTTCACTTATGATTATGAGATTCTGTATAGGGCAACTTTCACAATCACATGAGTGTGTGTGGCTCAAATGCCTTATGGCTAGCTGGGATATCAATCATCATTCTGCTTCCACCATCTTTATTGATATTCATATCACATAGATAGCTGTGAGAAACCTAATGTTCCATGTCTACGCTAAGCATGTCGAGGTGCACTATCATTCTATTAGGGAGATTCTCCGTTGGAGAGATGAATTTGGTTTATGTACCCATACAAGATAATGTTGTAGAACTTTTCACAAAGGCTTAACCTTTGTGAAAGGTCTATGTGCCTACACAAGATTATGTTGGAGAGATCAGTTTGGTTATGTGCCTACACAAGGGAATATTGTAGACATTTTCACAAAGTCTTAGCCTCCTGAGAAGCTAGAAGCTTTTTACAAAGTTTTGGACTTACTTCTTTTTGTTAATGGATCTCAATCTATATTGTTTCACACTTCCTTCTACATAAGTTCCAACTCTTTGTTCACATAATCACTTCGAGGGAGGGACGGGTTTTTTAGTATAATTTGTTAGTGATGTGTGTGTGTACACACTTAGGGCATTTGGATTGTGTTTCATCATCAGTTGATGAATAGAAGTAAAAATTTGATAAGAATAAGGCAAACCATTGACAATAATTTTCACACTTGAACTATTTTGGTAAAATTGTATTTGCAACAATTAGTTGCTCCTTCAAATTATTCATCTTTGTAAGAAAACTTTCCATAGAACCACATTCATTCATATACTCACTCTCCAATTGTTTCCAAAGGTAACCAACATGAACTACATTCCTTGTTAGAGTAGCCCAAACATCCTTAGCTATTTCCTGTTAGCAAATATGAGAGAAAATGACATGTTTATGAGACAACACAATCAAGGCATGTATTTGTGCATCTTTGCCATCCCATTGAAGTTTCTATGAAATTGTGCTAGGGATGCACCTTAGGAAGCAATGACATGCATTGATACAATTGTTGGAGTTCAAGGAGCATTAATACACACAAAATACATGAGGAATAAGTAGCATGGGTGCAAGACATACCATGTATTATTAATTGTGTAATGTACAAAGATAATTAGTCTTTTATGGTTATGGGTGTCTATACAAAGCGTGTGTTACACTTATGTGTCCCTCGAGTAGCTTTGATGTGAATTGTTTCCCTATAGATGGGCACTTTTTACTCTAGTTCTTGCTAGAGGTTTATCACCTATGTAACCACAATACATGACATACTCCTATGTGATGGTACTTAGGGATTCACTTATAGCTCTCACTTCACTCATTCTCATTTTATTGATCATCTATCGACAAAGAAATCTTCCAGTCATCGTGTGTCTCTATGCTTCCATCTCCTTTTTTGCTCGTGTGTACTTCTATTCATGCTTCCTCACTCATTCACATACCCAACAGTGGTATCAGAGCATGTTTTTTACAATGTCACCATGCACATTTAACAATACAAATTGGTTTTGTGGCTTAAAAATATGAAGTTCAACACTTAGACATCATTTCCGCAAGGCGCATTGGTGCGCTTGGGTTTTACCCCTCTTTTGAAGCCATTGGTGCAATCATATTTACCATCAGAGTTGTAGTTTATGAGCTACATTTCAGCTTGCATTTCAACTTTGTTGAAGTTCATATTGCTACTTTTGAGTTCTTTGGTGCACTAGAAAGCAACAATGAATGGTTTGGCATGCTTCAAAGTGAAGATAAGCTTAATAAGACCAACTATTCAATGTGTTCTTACATGATGAAGCATGTTCTTGCTACAAAGCAACTATGGAACATAGTGGCATATGTTGACAAGCAACATGGTTGCTCTTCTACAATGTAGCCCATTGTCATATATTCACAATCTTCTTCAAGTAGAGTGACTATGCCTTCTCCACCTTCGCAAGAGCAACTTAGATAAGATGGAAAGGATGCTTAAGCTCATGCATTGATTGCCTTTTCTATGAAGGGACAGATTGTTCCACACATTAGGTAATACACTACTTGAAGACAAGCTTGGGATACACTTGCCTTTTTGTATGCAGTGTGTAGTGAGGCACGCATTTCTTACTTGAGAAAGCAACTTGAAGATGTATGTATGGTTGAAAATGATTCATTGAATGTAGATGTTACATGCATCAAGGATTTGAAATAACAATTGGCAAACACTGATGAGATAATTCTAGATGCATCACTCATTTTTGCACAACTTGAGGGATTGCCAAAATCTTTTCAAAGCTTTGCTACTACAATTCATTTTGTTGCAAAAGGAAATCCAAATATTTATACTTTTGATGAGGTTGTGTCTCTTCTTTTGCAAGAAGAGCCATCAAGATTGAATAGAAGCAGTTTTCTTGAGGGAACACAAGCATTTGCTATTACACAAAAGGGAAAAAGCAAGTATGGTTAAGCTTTGGGCTCATGAAAATCAAAGTCTCACTCTTCCTCTTCCACTTATTTCTCTCTTGATGTTGCTATGCAAAAGAAAATGAGATGCAAGTATTATCAAAAAGTTGGACATACTATTGATGAATGTAGAAATCTTGCAAAGCCAATGTTGCTCAAGATGTTTAGGCATGTGTTGTTACATGTCATTATGATTCATAATCACATTCTACATGTATGATTGTGAATGAGGCTAATTTGGATTGGTCTCTTTATAGAGGTGATGCTTCAAAGCATATCACTTGATGCAAAAGATTTTTTACATCTTTTGAGAAATGCGTCTTAGGGAGGACATGTTGTATGTGCAAAAAATGATTCTTATCCTTTTATTGGAGTTGGATAAATTCAGCTTATGACTACAAATGGAGGTAATGTTACTCTCAAGAATGCATTGTATGTATCTAGTATAAAAGAGAATATAATTTTGATTCATACTATTGCTAGTGTCAGACTTCATGTATATGTCGTTTATAACAAATATATGGTTCATGGCTTCAGCAATGGTGATGTCCAAGATATTATGCAATGGCTTGTATCACTTGGATACACATAAGAGAGTTTGCTCAAATTCCTTTCTTACACATACGTCTTCTGTGAAGAGATGGATAGGTATGTGCTTGAAGATGAAGAGGTGTTGCAAAATCCTTGATCTACACCAGCCACTCCAGGAGTATATGGTGGGCCCTTTTAGCTTGCAAATGGATGTATTAGACACCCTATGTACCTTGGAAGATCACTCTTAAAAAGATAGATCAAAACAGATAAGTTGGAGTTAGCTCAGAGGTGAAAAACTTGCTAATTTGGTTCATACACCTATCCAGTGTTTTGCATAATTCTGTGAGCACAACAACAATTAGGTTAATCCCTCTTGGGTAAGTCTAGTTAACCTATAGATCTAACTTTCAAGAGTAATCTCATAAAAAATAATAAACCACACACTGAGAATGAGTTTTAACAAGTGATGACATCATCCCGATTTTCATGGGCTGCTACAGTTTGAAACTAGTGAGCCGAAAAATGAGCATAACTCCAAATTTAGGAATTCAATGATTATGAAAATTTGTATGGTTTTACTAGACAGTAAGCTGAATCCAACAAGCTTTAAATCATTGAATTTGGATAAGTAACCACTGATAAATGGCTCTGACAAGGTGAGTGAAAAAGTCGGGTACCTGACAGAGAAGTGAAACTGAACAGACATTGTTGACTTCAATTGAACATAATTGAAGATTGCAACATCTAAATGACATGAAAATTTGTGAGCATATAGTAAAACTGCCATCTATTTATAGTTGAGTTTGGGAGGCTAACTTCCCTCAATCACTCTCCAATCAATCAATGATTGATTTGATTCTCTACCTACCACAAATCAGAAATTCGTGGCTCCTCTTTCCCTTTTTGATCAACTGGACTCAACCACTTAAGATTCCCTCACTTTTACATTAAGTAAACTCTTCAAAAGTTACAAGAGGTAGTTCACAAGTGAACTTTACATAGTCTTCATTTTAAAGCTTCTTCTATGACTTTGTGGGACTCAAGGCAATACTTAGGCTTGTCATAGACTTTCTCCAACAGCTCCCCCTCAAGCCAAGTATGCTTGAGGTCTTCAATCTTCCAAGATTACCTGCAAACCTATCATAGCCTTGAATTTGCAAAGCTCTGTACCATCCAATGCTTTGGTTAGAATATCTGCACATTGTTGATGAGTGGACACATATGATATTTGAATCTCTTTGCTTAGAACCTTTTCTTGTACATAGTGATAATGAACTTCAATATGTTTAGTCCTTGCATGAAAAATAGGATTAGCAACCAAATGAATAGAACTCATATTGTCACAAAAAATAGTTGGAGTTCCAAACTCCAATCCAAGATCTTTGAATAATGTCTTCATCCACATAGCTTCTTGTGTAGCTATGGCAAGACCTCTATATTCAGCTTCAGTAGAAGAGAGAGAAACTGTGGGTTGTTTCTTAGATGACCATGAAATAAGCTTTGAACCTGCAAAGGTAAGATAACCTGAAGTGCTCCTTCTATCTTCCTTGGAGCCAGCCCAATCTGCATCAGAAAATAGCTTCAAACCTAAATCAGATACATAAGGATAATAAAGTCCTTCATTTATGGTTCCTTTGAGATACTTGAGAATCCTTTTGGCAGCATCCATATGTGGTTTCCTTGGTGTGTGCATAAATTGACTTAGCACACTCACACTGTAACATATATCTACTCTTGTCAATGTGGCATAGTTGAGGCTACCCACTAGACTTTGATATGATGTGATGTCCTCTATGAGTTCACCTTCATGTGAGCTCAATTTGTGATTGACCTCCATTGGAGTACCTGCAATCTTACAATCTTGCATCTTGAATTTTGCCAACATGCCCTTAATGTACTTTCTTTGAGTGAGAAACAAACCATGATCTTTGTAGACAACTTCCAAGCCTAGGAAGTAGGTAAGTGAACCCAAATCACTTATCTTGAACTCTTCTCTCATCTGATCTTTGATCTTCTTCATACCATCTGCATCATTTTCTGTCATTAATATCATCTACATATACACATAGGTAGATGATCTCAGAATTACTCTTTTTAATAAAGAGTGAAGGATCTGCCTTGCTTGGTTGAAAGCCTTTGTCCTGCAAGAATGAAACAAGCCTGAAATTCCAAGCTCTTGGAGCTTGCTTGAGACCATACAATGCTTTGTTAAGTTTACACACATAATCAGGATAAACTTGATTCTCAAAACTAGGTGGTTGTGCCATATATACCTCTTCTGTTAACCAACCATTCAAGAATCCATTCTTTACATCTAGTTGAAGTATCTTCCAATTCTTGGAAAAGGCAATACTAAGCAAAACCCTAATAGTAGGCATCTTTGCCACAGGAGACAAAGTCTCCTCAAAATCAATCCCCTGAGTTTGTGCAAAGCCTTTTGCTACAAGCCTTGCCTTATACCTGTTAATGGAACCATCAGAATTCTTCTTGAGTTTATAGACCCATCTTGAGCCTATTACCTTCATGGATGAAGTCTTGGGCACCAAATCCCAAGTGTTGTTTTCCTCAAGTGCTTCAATCTCTTCCTTCATTGCATGCTTCCATTCTGTTTTTGCTTTGGCCTCTTCAAATGATGATGGATCCTCTTGGTTTATGTCCTGTGCTATTTAGATAGAATGTTTAGTTACTAATGAGGTGTCAAACTCATACCTTTCTGGTTTTTTCTTTTCCCTCATAGATCTTCGTAGGCCATGATGCGATGATTTTGCCTCATGTCCAAGTTCCTGCAATTTTGCTTTACCTTTATACTTCCATGCTTTGATCTTTTCCATCTGCGATTCTTCATCATCCTCTGAGGTGTCTTGTTCTTCAATATTTGGTTGTTCTCTACCAAGCTTTGGAAAATCTTCTTCAAGATCATATGGTAAAATTGACCTTCCTGCATGAATCTTCATACCATGAACTGTTCTCATAAAAAACTACATCTCTGCTTACCAAGAATCCTTTGTTGGTAGGGTTGTATAACCTGTAGCCCTTTTGATTGTTGTCATATACAATAAATACACACCTTTCTGCCTTTGGATCCATCTTGCCTCTAACCTGTGAAGGAACATGAGCAAAAGCAATACATCCAAAAATTTTACAATGATCTAAGCTTGGTCTTCTTCCATTCAAAGCCTTATATGGAGTCATCCCATCAAGGGATTTTGAAGGCAACCTGTTAATCAAGTAAGTGGCTGTAAATACAGCCTCAACCCATAAGTAATTAGGTAAATGCTTTTCATTTAACATAGACCTTGCAGCTTCAACAATTGTCCTATTCCTCCTTTCTGCCACTCCATTTTGCTCAGGAGTGTACCTTGTAGTTACCTCTCTTTTGATTCCTCTTTCTTGAAGAAAAGAATGAAACTCATGGGAGAAGTATTCTCCCCCTCCATCTGACCTTAACCTTTTTAGTGATTTACCTGTTTGATTCTCCACAAGAGCCAAATATCTTTTGAAACATGAAAAAACTTCATCCTTGTGTTTCATAAAGAATAGGATAGTCCATCTGCTGCAATCATCAATAAAGGAGACATAATACCTTGATCCAGATATTGAAGCTTCCTTGCTAGGTCCCCATACATGTGTATGAACCAACTCCAAGAGATCTTCATGCATATAACCTTTCTTCATGAATGGTAACCTGTGAGACTTTCCAAATTGACATGCCTACACTTATAAATCATATGTTGTTTTGACAAATTAGGGAGTCCAAGTACACTTTGGTCCCTGCAAATTTGCTTTAATGACCTTTCACCAATATGTGCTAACCTTTTGTGCCATACTTCCAATTCTGTGAGTTCCTGACAACCATAATTAAAGAGAGAAATGTTTCTAGTGTCTTGTAATTCAAATGTGAACAATCTACTTGTCTTTTCACCTTTTGCAATTTTTCTGAATCCTTGACTTGGATCTTCAACAAATGCTCCTGCTTTTGTGAACCTGATTGGCAACCCTTTCTCTACTATCTGCCCAACACTTATCAAATTCTTTGTAATGGTAGGGACATAGAGTACCTTACTGAGTAGGTTGATGTTTCCATCAGGTGCTTTGAAATTGCCTATTTTCTACACAGGATGTTTTGTATCATCTCCTGTTTGTACCTCATGCTTATTCCTTGGATCTGATAGGAGTGCCACATTTCCTGCCACATGATTTGAACAACCTGAATCTATGTAGAAAACATGCTCATCACATTTACCTTGTGGCATAACCATGTTCATGATCAATAATGAATCCTCTTTGTTTGAGTCTTCTGTGTAGTTATTGTAGTCTCTCCTTCCTTTGTAGCCTCCTTGATAGTTTGAATGATTGTAGTTGTTGTAGTTGCCATGATAATTGTTGAACCTTCTTCTTGAGTAGCCATAACTTCCTCTATTGTATCCTCTACCTCTTTGATTCCTGGAATTCCTAAAGCAATTTTCAATTGTATGATTAGTTAGTCCACAAATAGAACATGAGTTGGAGTCTTGGGATCTCCCCCTGCCTTGTCTACCTCCTCTTCCTCTACCTCTGCCATGTCTTCCTCTACCTGCATAGTTAGCTTGATATGTACCTGCTTCATCATCCACTTTCTTTGCCTTTCCTTTGTTATCTTTGGACTTGCTTTTATCAGTGTATAAAGTTGAAGATTGATTACCTTTAGAGCTTTCTCCATTTTTGATAAGCTTTGCCTCTTGGGTAAGTAGTTTTCCAATGAGTGTATTGAAATCGGGTACATGCATGTCCATGTACAAATCCATAGCTGTGGTGAATGCTTCCCATTTGTCATCTGCCTTCAAGCCATTGATGACCTGCCTTACAATTTGCTCTTCATCTATTACCTCTCCAATGCTTCCCAACTGATCTGCTATGTTCTTGAGCTTTGTGACAAAATCAGTCACATTTTGTTTGGGAGCCTTCTTGAGAGTTGTCAAATCCAACCATAGTTGATGCTTCCTAGCTTTGGTACTTGAAGAAAAGAAAGCTTCAAGTGCATCCCACACTTCCTGAGATGTCTTACAACTTCTAATGTGAGGCAACAAAAAATCTGAGATAGAGTTGAGGAGATAAGACCTTGCAAGTGCATCCTTGGAGCACCATGTGCTCAATCTTTCTTGCTCTTCTTGTGTTGGTTGACTTTTGTTCCTGAAACTTGGCATAACTTCATCTCCAGCCACATAACCATATAAACTTATACCTTGGAGATAAGCTTCCATTCTTAATGACCAAGCTGAGTAGTTACCTCTGTCCAATTTGTCAACTGATGAAGGAAATCCATCTGCCATGTTGTCCAACCTTGCTCTGATACCACTATGAAGAGATGGATAGGTATGTGCTTGAAGATGAAGAGGTGTTGCAAAATCCTTGATCTACACCAGCCAAATGAACTCCAGGAGTATATGGTGGGCCCTTTTAGCTTGCAAATGGATGTATTAGACACCCTATGTAACCTTGGAAGATCACTCTCAAAAAGATAGATCAAAATAGATAAGTTGGAGTTAGCTCAGAGGTGAAAAACTTGCTAATTTGGTTCATACACCTGTCCAGTGTTTTGCATAATTCTCTGAGCACAGCAGCAATTAGGTTAATTCCTCTTGGGGAAGTCTAGTTAACCTATAGATCTAACTTTCAAGAGTAATCTCATAAAAAATAATAAACCACACACGGAGAATGGGTTTTAACAAGTGATGACATCATCTCCATTTTCACGGGCTGCTATAGTTTGAGACTAGTGAGCAGAAAAATAAACATAACTCCAAATGTAGGAATCCAATGATTATTAAAAATTTGTATGGTTTTACTAGACAGTAACCGGAATCCAACAAGGTTTAAATCATTGAATTTGGATAAGTAACCACTGAGAAATGGCTCTGACAAGGTGAGTGAGAAAGTCGGGTACCTGACAGAGAAGTGAAACTGAACAGACACTGTTGACTTCAATTGAACATAACTGAAGATTGCAACATCTAAATGACATGAAAATTTGTGAGCATATAGTAGACTTATAGAGCTAACTTTACCAAGTTAAATCGCTGAAAATAATGCACCAAGCTCAGAGAAACCATCTCTGCAATCTGATTAAGAAAACTGAGAGATATGGCAGTGAGTAGTACACTTCACAAGAACATGGAAATATGAACCCAAATGATAATGAAAATGAAAGTATATTGCTTGTACAATACAATGGTCTTATTGATACATATGTGTGCCTTGGAATCACACCTTGATATGGCATAAAGCTCAGCTCTTGGAGGTCTTCACATAGGTCTCTCTAACCACAACTAAAACTGCCATCTATTTATAGTTGAGTTTGGGAGGCTAACTTCCCTCAATCACTCTCCAATCAATCAATGATTGATTTGATTCTCTACTACCACAAATCATGAATTTGTGGCTCCTCTTTCCATTTTTGATCAAGTGGACTCAACCACTTAAGATTCTCTCACTTTTACATTAAGTAAACTCTTCAAAAGTTACAAGAGGTAGTTCACAAGTGAACTTTACATAGTCTTCATTTTAAAGCTTCTTCTATGACTTTGTGGGACTCAGGGCAATACTTAGGCTTGTCATAGACTTGCTCCAACATCTTCTATGGTTGAAATGGACTTATTGCATGCTCATTTTGGTCATTTGAACTTTAATAGTTTTCTTTGCTTGAAAAAAATGGATATGGTTATTGGCTTTCCAATACTTGAGTCCATTGAAAAAAATGCATGTGAAAGTTGTATACTTGGAAAAATGGATTGTGATCCTTTGCTCAAAGATGGTTTTACACATGCTACACAAAAATTGCAACTTGTTCATAGTGATATATGTGGTCAAGACTTCGTCTTTTGGAAAGAATATATAGTTTGTTACCTTCATTGATAATGCAACACACCAGAGTTGGGTGTATCTTGTGAAAGCAAAGAATGAGGTATTCTCTTGCTCTACAATATTTTTACCTATGGCTGAAAATTTTGTGGAAATAAGATTTTGAATCTTCGCACAGATCATGGTAGGGAATACATTTCACATGAATTTAATGATTTTCATGGTGAAAGGGGTATTGCACACCAATTTATAATGTGATATACACTATAACAAAATGGTGTTGCAGAGCACAATAACAGAAGGAAAGCATCTCCTAGATAAGTTTTGGATAGAAGTGGTCATGTGTGCAAACCATGTATTGAATCATTGTCGTACAAAAAAAAGCATTGAGATTTATTAGATCTTATGAGGCTCAGAATGAGCAAAAGCCAATAGTCAGTCATATGCACATATCTGATTGTTTTGCATACCATCACAACAATGTCACAAATTAATGACACAACAAAGAAATGTATATTTGTCAAATATAGTAGTGAGAATAAAGGTTATCACTTATGGAATCCATTGATGGACAATATTATTGTAAGTCAACATGTGGTATTTGTTGAAAATTCAACTTATCCTTTACTTGAATGTAATTTCAGCCAACATGTAGCTCAAAAGATGTGTTTGATATAGTTATGCTTTTGTTTTAAAGTGGTGTGCTTGATTATGGCCATGTAGGCCATCCAAATAAGGTTGCATTGGAAAATTTCAGCCAAATATGGCTACAAAGTTCCAACCAAACATAAAAAATTCTAGCCAAACATGGCTGAAAAATTCCCAAATTTTGTAGAGAAATATGGCTGAAAAATTCCAGCCAAAGATGTTGAAAAATCTAATCAAATATGGCTAAAAACTAGCAAAATTTACAACCACACGACTGAAATTTAGCATGATATTTATCCCACTTTTGATGTATATTTGATGATGTATTACATGAGGAAGACATCTCTATCAAAGATGCATAATCTATCTCAAAATGACTAGCAAAAACATTGCAAGATAGCAAGTTGAGTGCTCGTTTACTTGGTAGAACAAGATCAAGCTCTTGCCATGCATCAAGTGACTTTATGGATGTATCTCTTATTGCAGCCGCATATGATGAAGAGCAACTCACTCTTGAAGATGCATGTGATTCAAATTGGTTAAGTGCAATGAAATTAGAATTGTATTCTTTTCACAAAAATTGTACCTGGGAGTTATGTGAATTACCAAAAGGTAAGAATGCCATTGGTACTAAGTGGGTTTACAAGATTAAAAGTAAATTAGATGGTAGCATTGATCAAGAAAAAGCTAGAATTATTGCAAAAGGTTATGCGCAAAAACATGGCATTAATTACCAAGAGACTTTTGAACCTACTTCATGCATGACTACCATTCATTCAGTGATTGTATTAGCTACCCATCATGGTTGGAAAGTGCATCAATTGGATATAAAGATAGCTTTCTTGAATGGTGATTTTCAAAAAGAGGTCTATGTGAAGCAACCTCCTAGATTTTCCATCAAAGATCATAAGCATATGGTTCTCCATTTGCATAAAGCTTTGTATGGACTTAAGCCAGATCCACTTGCATGGTATGACAAGATACATAAGCACTTGATTGCTCTTGTTTTTTTACATGTAGTCAAATTGAAAGCACACTCTATGTACACAAATATGGAATTGACTTTATCGTGCTCGTTTATTATGCTGATAACATTCTCTTGACTAGGTCATGTGGTGAGAAAATTGGCTTGCTTATGACTGATTTGCAACATACTTTTGATGTCACATATCTTGTTCTTTTGGAGTATTATCTTGGCATCCAATTTGTCTCCATTGAGCAGAGAATTGCTCTGCATCAAGCAAAGTATACTGAGAAACTACTTTAGAGTTTTTCCTATCTCAACACCAGTGGAAACAAGATTTAGCATTAGGGGAAAAAATGAACCCTACGTGGGCCTTTTAGATTAAGGAGTGATTAGTGATAGACCAATCAGAAGAGGGTGGTGGCCATAGTCTATGTAGTATAAAATATTATGTTGAAGGGGGAGAGGGGACATATTTCTTGCTTATTTAATGAGATGCCTCTAGACAGAGATGGAATCTCGTAACTTGGCTGGGCCCAAAAATTCAAACTTTCTAAAAAGCTAAAAAACTAATCATAACACATGAGAATGGACCCCTGATTACTCTTTAGGATCAAAAGTACTCTTTTTTGACCCCAAGTTCAAAATCCATGCATGTTTTGAGCTCAAAATTTTGACTTAAAAGAAAACTCAAAAAAGATTTATTTCTCTCCTAAACCTCACATTTTCATACCCATGTCCCAAAAAGTCATCTTTTTCCACACCATTGAAGCTCTTCTTTCTACGTTCCAAACTACCTGCCTCTCCTATGTCAAACTACTATCGTAGCTTGAAGACGTTCAACTTCAATGGCAACATCTAAAGCTTCTAGGCGGCCAAAAGATGAAGTCCTCATATTAAGATGTCACAATATCAAATCCATAGATGGAAAATGGCTATCACACGAGTATGCCAAAGGTGCATGGGTGTACATGCAACCCTCTAGAGTTGGGCCTCATGGAGTTAGAGATTGTGGGAACTTGGATCTTCATTGGAAGGAAAAGCTACTTGGCTTCAAGAAGCACAAAGACAATGGGATGGTTGCTATTGTACAACATGTTTTTACAATGGAAACTATGAAACTCAAAAAATTCCATTAGAATGAGATATCTTGTGATTTATAAGTATTATTGTACAATATTGTATGTTTTATAGTGTTGAATATATTTTTGAACTATTTAGATATTCTTTTGTTTGTTTCAAGTATATTTCCTTCTACTTTGGTGGAAGAGAAACCACTTCATAGTTTTACAGGTACTTTCTAGGCATTGCATGCAGATGTTGGTGCACTAGTCTTTCCAGAAATATCTCCTGCTCAACTTTACCATGATAGAGTTTTCTTTTACACATGTAGATATGTTGTACCCTCTACAACGAATGGTTTTGGAAGGTTATAGAGAATTGAAGTACATTTTCTTCTTAGGTTGGAGTGGTTGAAACCTGATATATGGTCCATATAATCTTTGAAGCACAAGATGGTAATGGATATACGCAACTCTTTGAATCTCACACAAGTGTCTAGATCTATACGTTTGCACTGGTCTTTTCCCATCCATTGTTTTGGTATATTTATTTCAAGGATTCTCATTCCAAGAGACTTCCATCATGTTCATGTGTAAAGATATCATATATGAGCAAGCCAAAAGTCTTCTAGGTGAAAATTGGGGTTGATAGAAGGAATTTCAAAAGGTGATAAATATCTTTGTAAAATAGGTGGAACAAGTATAGGATTTTCATATTTGAAACAATATACTTCATTGTACATTAGATTCTACTATGATCATTGGATGTGCAAACTTGGCCAATGGATACCATTTCAAAGTTCAGAGAGATCTTTACATTCATTTGAAATAAAGCTTAAATTGCCCAACAATGAAATAGAAACCATTTTAGTGAATCATCATTGGATCTTGGCTAATATGAGAAAACACTTAGTGATTATGGGGTTTGAGGGACTAACTCAATGTTGGCAGCAGCCAGAGGCATAGAAGACACAGAAGCATGTGAAGTCAGAGCATAACGAAGAAGCAGGGAGTCAGTCGAATCATTTTTTCAAACAAACATGTTTTATATTACTTTTTCAAACACTCAATAGTGATTTTCACCACTTTTGTACTATATGTAACATAGAAAAAACCCCTTTTTGTAATTTATAGCTCCATTTCGTGCAAGCCGAGGAGTCCTCGAGCTTGAGGAGCCTAGGTAGAATGAGTGTACCAATTTTGGCTATTTTTAGATACCGTTTACCCTTTCAAATAGCACCTAGAACCTATTTTTTAACTATGCCGGTCACTAGATGTGAAACCGGCCAAAACTAGTTTAGAATCTATAAAAAGAGCTAGAGAGCTCATTTTTGAGGTTAGCTTGTTTGAGTAGACAAGAGCTTAGAGCTATTTTGAGCTTGTAAGAGTGTTCTTGAGTAATAGAGTTGATTTCCTACCTTCCATTGTGTCTTGCTTGTCTCTTCATTGTGTGTGTGTATGTGTGTGTGCATCTCTATGCTTCTCACCTTCACTCTCACTTCATCTCACATTCACGATCTTCATATCACTCCTATCTCTTCCGCGGATTGACATTAAGGAGGTGGAGCTTCTTAACGTGGTTCTCACCATTGTGCTAGAGCAACACCAAATTTGGCGCCGTTGCCGGGGATCGAGTCTAGGACAAATGTGTGATGGTAAGAGTATAGCAAGAAGTGGCATTGGAAGGTAAAATTTCAGTTTTTGTTGTTGTTTTTACTTAGTTTTTAGTGTTTTTCACCTCCCCCACATTCCATCTTCATCACTGCATCATCATCTTCAACTCCAAAAAAATCATAAAATTCACCATATCCACCCATTCTCCTCATTTTTCCTCATTTGTGCACACGAGAGAGTGAGAGAGAGCTTTTGTGCTTGCATGTGCTTTTGTGTTTTTGAGTTTTCTTGTAGGTACAGTGCTCCAGAGCATCAAGAAAGCTGCAAAAAGGTAAGAAAATCACTTCCTATCAGAAAATCCCGACTATGTCAGACCATCACGAAGGTCTGCCAAGTTCGGAATTTTAGGTAAGCGAGTTCACCACGCTGTAGAGCATCCTTTTGCATATAGGAATCCATTTTTGCATTTCAAAAATTCATAGTTTGGTGGACTATCGCGATTGTGTCACACCATCACGATTGGCTCACGCCATCGCGACGGCTCGGTCGGACCATCGCGACGGTCTCACGCCATCGTGATGGTTCACTTGAACCATTGTGATGGTCCTTGACCATTGTGACGATCCGTCGACCCCACGCCATTGCGATTGGCTCATGCCATCATGCCAATGCTGCCACGTGGCAAGCTAGACCATCGCGACGATACCCTTAGACCATTGCAATGCCTCGAAAGTTGAACCATCGCGATTGGCTCAAGCCATCGTGCCTCATGAGCATCGCGATGGGCTCATGCCATCGCGATTGTCCCGTTGACCGTTGATGATGCCATTGCGATTGCTCACCGATTAGACCATCGCGACGATTCATTTACGCCATCACGATTGCTCACATTTACGCCATCATGACAATTTGCTCATTTGGACCATCACGTTTGTGCCACGCCGTTGTGACGGTTCACCTGGACCATCGCGACGGTCCCAGACCATTGCGATTGTTGCAGAGCATCGCGATTGTCCACCCCAAATGCAAATTTTAGGGCAAATTTGGGGCTATTTTTTGAAAATTTTTGGGTGATTAGACTCATAGGAGACCCCTTAGCTCATAGGGAAAGAAAAACCTGTTTGTTAGTTTTTACCCCTGAGGGCCTGAACGGTCATATCTTTTTCATTCGAAGTCTGTTTTTTGAGCTTTATAGCTCGTTAGAAAGATCTTTATGAGTACTAAGTGACCTCAATTATTTTTTTCAAAAAGAATACATTGATTTTTAGAGAGGATAATTTGAGGTTAACATTATTGGGACTAGCAAAGCTAGGGGGCAATCATAAAAATTTGGGCAAAAGGGAAGGAACCTTTAAAAGTGTATATATTCAAGTGCTTGATCATCCATTTGAGAATTGGTCTAATAGTGGAATTTTACAGGTCTAGCAAGGACAATCAATGGCAATCAAGGCAAGGCAGTGAAGAACGCAGGGCTTGGGAAGCGTGGCTTCTTGGGCAACAGGGCAACCAACAAAGCTGACTCGAGGTTGGAAGATTACTCAACCCCCTCAGTCAATTATTAGCTTAGGTTAAATGTTAGCATTGTGGATTATATTAAAGACGATAGGAACGATCAAGTTCAAGAGATTTATTTTTTCAAGTCTGAGACTAAAGTAAAAGTGTGCGTGATACGAAAACCTAAAGGAAAAAACTAAAGTCTGACGGAACGAGAACTCAAGAGTACCACAGAAAGTCGATTCCTGATGCTTATAGTAAGACAAGACAAGAACTTAAAGACATATAAAAAGAATCAAGCAAAAAAGAACAAAGAACGATTGATGATCAAAAGTACTAGGAGGTAAATTCATGAACCTTAGATTGGGCAAACACATAGGTAAGTCAGACCGACGAAGCCTGAGATCATCAGAAGCAAGTGTAGGAACCACTGCACGCTCGTGGGCACAACAATTGAATAATAGTTATCCCTACAAGTTGAGCTCAGATACGAGTGAATCAGAAATGGCTTTTAGCACGGAAAGACCAGAAGGAGGGTCAAACGTAGCATACTTAGAAAGACCCGAAGGACCCTATAGGACTCAATTAAAATTTCTCCGAACCAACAGCTTAGGTGCTCGCATCTATGAGGATGGTTTGTGAAGACAAGTGGCGCAAATGCAAAATCCTGATCAACCCATTGGATTGGAATGTCTAGTGGTGAAATTTGAGAGAGACACATAGATAGACAAAGAAGGAACCATGTACATCATAAGCACTCAGCCAAACAATACCAGTGAGTTTGGCGTAATTCAGTTAGAGACAGAAACGAGAGCCCAAGGAAAAGAACCATTAGAAGAACCTAGGACACCAAGAGGGAAATCTGTACTGACATGAGTACTAATTCCAGAGTGGATCCCTCAGGACAATAGAAGCATAGAGTTGTTTGTAAATAAAGAAACTGATGAAGCATTTTGGAGGTACAAGATAGAACAACCTAATGAGATAGGCATCATCACAATTTATGAGTTCAAGGACCCAGATACACCTAGAAAGGTTGTATACCTGGATGAACTTCAGAAAGAGTATTTGTGGTACCAGACTACGCGAGAAATACCTACACATAGAGAGGTGATTTAGTATTCCCTCCATCTTGAGCAAACATAAACGCAAGCCAACAAGGGGCTGGAACATCCTTAGCCCATGGTAATCAAAGAGAGAAAAACAAAGAAAGACCGGAAGTAAGTTTCAATCATCCCATAGGGAGAGATAGAACCACCATAGGCACGGAGAGAGTGGATAGACAAAGCGAACCTAGAATACCAGGTGGTAGAGATGATTTTCCTCTACCTAGACCACGTGAACACGCAAGGGTATTAAGACCCACTCAGCTAGTAAAATCCATGAAAAAACGGGAGATCCCTATGACCATGTTGCAGAATTTAAGCAAGTACTACGAGCAGAGCAAGTAGAAGACATGTTCACACAATATAATGCTTTTGGACTAACGTTAAAGAACACAACTTTAACTTGGTTCGAACCATTGCAACAAAGGCAATTTAGAGACATCCATCACTTTTTAGAGTCATTCATCATGGAATTCTCTAAAAGTGGAATCAGACATGATACATCTTCAAAGATTTGCCACTAGATGCGCAGCGAGGAGAAATCTATTAACCAGATTGGCGCAAAGATTTATTACATAAATATCCAGAGATGATGAGTACCTGGGCCAAGGCACCACTACACTTAAAGTACAACCCATGTTGGGGACTAGTGCCACGTCACCGCTCTTGGAAGGAATTTGCCATTGAAGTACAAAACAACAAGCAATGCGAGGATTGGCTTAATTACACCCTTTCAAATAGCGCATAGACCCTATTTTTTAACTATGTCGGTCACTAGATGTGAAACCGGTCAAAACTAGTCTAGAATCTATAAAAAGAGCTAGAGAGCTCATTTTTGAGGTTAGCTTGTTTGAGTAGAGAAGAGCTTAGAGCTATTTTGAGCTTGTAAGAGTGTTCTTGAGTAATAGAGTTGATTTCCTATCTTCCATTGTGTCTTGCTTGTCTCTTCGTTGTGTGTGTATGTGTGTGTGCATCTCTATGCTTCTCACCTTCACTCTCACTTCATCTCACATTCACGATCTTCATATCACTCCTATCTCTTCCGGTGATTGACATTAAGGAGGTGGAGCTTCTTAACGTGGTTCTCACCATTGTGCTAGAGCAACACTCAATGATTCAAAATACAAGGGCATAAGGTGAGAAATGTTTTGTGCTTTTGTAAAAGTAATCTTTTCATTATTGTTTATTTTATAACTTCAATGTGTTGTGTGTTGATTACAAGTGGGAAGAAGATTGGAATACAAAATGAAAGTCCCTGTAGATTGGAGTAAAGATGGAACTAAAATCTCATTGTCATACTTCTTTGCAACCTGATGATGTCACTTTTTGGGTCCTAGTCATTGTACCTCATGGTTTTTGCACTTGCAAGAAACTTGTAAAAAATAGGATAAACAATACATGTTAGATATTGTATATACCTTCTTATTTGCAATGGTAATTTCAAAACTTTTGGAATGTCAAAAGTCTATGTTCATTAATTTGAAATGCGGTTGGTCATGTTGTTTTTTGTTATGTTATGTTTAAACATTTTCTTTGATGCAAAAATATTCATATCGTTTGGTGTTTGTATTATTTTGTCATCAAAAACACATTTTTTTAACTTTCACTATTTTATTATGTACTTTTAAAAGTGGACCCAATCACTTTAAAAACTTAAAACTACTATAAAAAATGGGTTTTATGTGCTCATTTCTCACATCTGCACTCAAAAAGAGCTAGAAAATCTTGCAAGCCAATAGAATACTATGCCCACATGCAATGGCTCCTACCACTTCCACTCATCAAATCTCCTCGAGATCTATTCATGGAGTTCTTGGATAATACAAAATACAAAGGTCGTATAGATTTGTATGGCATAGTCTATAGAGTCGCTAATCTTGAAGGGATGCTAACCATGAACTCTGATGTGCTTGAGGAAATTATCGATTTTTTGGAATTTTATATCTTACAATACTCCATAGATATTTCGGCAAATCAATTTGGAAATATTGAGCAATTTTTCCAAGAGTTCATTGGAGAATTCACCAAGAGGGGGAATTAAACACAACTCATCATCCTTAATCCATAGCTTCAAATAGAACCCAAATGAAACAGTGAAAACCGCTGCCTGAAGATTTAATCAATATGTCGATAGATGCCTAGTAACAAAAAGACCCTCCCAACAAAAAATGATATCCCTATTCTTGGACGGATTGACAAATGGGACATTGAGAACCCTAGTGTATGTGAAACGGCTATAGAATCTAAGCGAGTGCCTTCAAGAATGTATTGACCTAGGGGACAACCTAGATGATGAACTCAAAAGTACACCAAGTCCTACTAAATTAGAAGACACTAGAAGTACAGTGACATCTAACTCCAGTAATGTGGAAGAGCTAGCAGAACTAGTAGCAAAGAAGTTAGGAGTCCATGGACAGAGGAATTACCAGAACCCATGTATGAGAATGCCGATATTTCAGAGATGCAGCTTATGTGGTGGAGATCACCGATCTCACATGTGTGCAACAGGAGGAATAGGCATTCCTCAAGCTTGTTGGGGCTTCACTCACTAATTAGGCATTGATATATGAAGACATATGGAGACATATGATGGAGGAAAGAAGAAGTGAAGGAAAGACCTACAGAAAATCAAGCCTAAGTGAAGGGACAATTTCACTATTGTAAATTAGTGCAACATTAGAGTCTAGATTTGTAATTGATCTTTAGAACTTACGAGTTCAAGTCTAGATGAATGTAAACCATAGGTATATAAGTTAATTTGAGTCAGAAACATGTATGAGAGAACTAAATTTTGTAGTTTGAGGGAGTAGAGAAAAGTCGTGTAATTTCTGAGAGAGATGGTGAGAGAAAACTTCTGAGTCTGATAGAGTTTTCCATGGCTGTGAGCAAAATTAGGCCAAGCCATTTTGTACACACCTTCTCTGATAATCAACACATGTTTGTGTAGAATCATTGTGTCTAATTCCTATTGTACATTGAGTCTCAAGTCATTTCATATGACTATGAAAGTTAGTTGACAGTTACGACTTTTCTGGCGCACATTTGACTGATCTTCTGAAGGTCAGATCTCGAAGCATGATGTAAAGTTTTTGGTAAGTGATAGCTCGTTTGAAAGCTATTATCCTCAACTACATTTGGTCAAAAGATCTTTGAGAAACGGGACGCGTACTCAGAGAAATCAGTTTAAGAGTGAAGGTATGTCAAATCGATGAAGTAAATTTTTAGTTTTCAGACATAGTGTAAAGATTGGTACAAAATCAGAGGATTGTGAAGTTATTGCTTGAAAGTTTTGTTTGTTATGTGTTGCTTAACACTAGCAAGAACTTCTCTTAGCAAGTAATCAAAAGATTTAGCAAAGATTAAGCTAATACAGGTCAGATTGAAGGATTGAAGAAAAGGCGCAGATTTCTGTGAAGTGAAATTTGGATTTTCACTAAGTTTAGAGATGAAGACTTACAATGTGAGTATTGCTAAGCTAATGATGGTTATGGAGGTCTTCTAATACCACATTAGTTTAGTTCTTGTGGTGTTTCACACACCAACAAGTGGTATCAGAGCAGATAAGGTCCTCGAGAAGTAAAGGAGAGCAGATACAAGAAGATTTGAAGAGTTCTTTATCAAAGAAGGAGGAAGCTGAGGTGTTCAACAACCAAAGTCATCAGAAGAGTATTTCGAAGTTGCTCCCAAGGGTAAAGGTCTACAAAAGGTATCAATCTTTAACCTTACACTTACAGGTTGAAGCAGAAGCAAGGATACCATGGCAGATCATGTGTCCATTGACAAATTGGACAGAGATAACTATCCTGCTTGGGTAATGAGGATGGAGGCCTTACTTATGAGTAAGGACTTAATGGTATATGTGACAGGTGAAGAGGAGAAGCCTAAATTTGAAGATGAAAGTCATCCAAGGAAGGAAGAGCTAGAAGCTTTGAAGCTATGGCAGAAGAGAGATGCAAGTGCAAGAGCTTATATATACAACACTATTACAGATCATTTATTGCCACACATCAGAGGTTTAGAAACAGCTGAAGATATTTGGAATGCTTTGGAAGATCACTTCCAAAACACCACTAAAGCTAGGAAAGCTAGCTTATGGTCAGAGTTCACCACATTCAAGAAGAAGCAAAATCAGAACATTAGTGATTATGTCACTAAGATGAAAGACTTGGCAGATAGCCTTGGATCTATTGATGAGGATATTGAAGATCATAGGTTGATAGCTCAATTACTTGCAGGATTAAGAGGTGATGAAAGGTGGAAGCCTTTTGTACTTTCAACAGAACTCTCATTAAACCATTATGTGCCAGAATTGAATCAATTACTTGGATTGATGCTTACATTTGAGCAAGACTTAAAGTCAGATGGAGACAAAGGTCAAAGTTCTGCAATGTATGTGAAGAACAAAAAGAAAGGAGATAAAGGCAAAGCAAAGGATGAAGAAGAGTCAACAACTCAAGCAAATTATGCAAGAGGAAGAGGTTTTGGCAGAGGCAAAGGTCGAGGTAATGGAAGAGGTAGAGGTAATCAGAACAATAACAAGAAGACATGTTGGATTTGTGGATTGAGCAATCATCTAGCATATGATTGTTGGCACAATCAACAAGGAGCAAGCCAAAATCAGAACAACAATGGCAGAGGAAGAGGTGGAAGGTTTCAGAATCAATTTCAAAGAGGAAGACATAATTCAAGAGGAAGTTTTGGTAGAGGTGGTGGAAGAAATTGGAATCAGAACCAATCATACAACACTACATATTACAATTATGCAAATGATACCCAGAATGACAACCATACAACATTGATGATGAATTCAATTAGTTCATCAGAGAAGGAGGATCTCAAGGTATTCTATATTGACTCTGGTTGTTCAAATCATTTATCAGGTAATATAGAATTATTGTCAGAATTGGAAGAAGGAAATTCAAGTCATACAGTACAAACAGGTGACAATACAAAACATAATGTGCATTCAATTGGAAAAGTGAAGTGCAGGAGTGGAGCTGATTTATTAACAAATGTTTTGTATGTTCCAACAATACCAAAGAATTTGATTAGTGTTGGACAAATAGTGGAAAAAGGTTTTCAAGTCAGATTTACAAATGAAGGGGTATTTGTTGAAGATCCAGAGGATGCATACAAACCCATTGTTTGTGGTAAGAAGGAAGGTAGACTTTTTACTCTCAAAGTGCAAGGAAATGTTGGTCAAGCCCTAATTACACATGGTGATGAAGTAATTACAGAGTTAGATCTTTGGCATAAAAGATTGGGACATTTCAATGAAAGAGGAATCAAAACTATGGTGGAGAATCAATCTGTATTGGGACTACCAAATGTAAAGAATCAACATATGATATACAAGTGTGAAGCTTGTCAGATGGGAAAAGCTCATAGACAACCATTTCAGAAGAAAGGTTTCAAGCATGATGGTTTGCTTGAACTCATACATACAGATGTATGGGGACCAACAAAAGAAGGTTCAATAAATGGATCTAGGTATTATGTTTTGTTTATTGATGATGCTACAAGGTGGATAACCCTTTATGTTCTAAAGGAAAGATCAGAAGTCTTTGGAGCCTTCAAACATTTTCATGCTTATGCAGAAAGAGTTACAGGTCACAAACTCAAGAGGCTAAGGTCTGATGGAGGGGGAGAATACTTCTCCCAAGAATTTAATGACTATCTTTGGAATGCAGGTATCAAGAGAGAGATAACTTGCAGGTATACACCTCAACATAATGGGGTGGCAGAAAGGAGGAATAGAACATTGGTTGAATTTGCAAGAGCAATGTTAAAGGAAAAGAATTGCCCTAATTATCTTTGGGCTGAGGCTGTAAATACAGCCACATACCTTGTGAATAGGTTACCATGTGGAGCTTTGAATGGTATGACCCCTTATGAAGCTTGGTGGGGTAAGAAACCAACACTTGATCATTGTAAAGTGTTTGGGTCAATTGCCTATGCTTATGTACCATCACAACTCAGACATAAGCTTGAACCAAAGGCAGAAAAATATGTGTTTATTGGGTATGATGAAAAACAAATGGGTTATAGACTATGGAGTCCTTTAACTAAACATTTTATTGTTTCCAGAGATGTGACTTTTGATGAACAGAAGAGTTGGTATGCAGATAAAGAATGTGATCTTGAAACATTTGAAGAAGAGATAAGAAGGAGTGCAAGAGGTAAATCACATATGCAGATAGATGGAGATGAAGAACATATGCAAGCAAGCACATCAAGAGTTGGATCATATAGAAGGAATGAAGATGGACCAATATTTGATGAAGAAGTACATCCAGATAGACATGAAGAGTGTGAACCAAGAAGGTCAACCAGAATAAGGAATCAACCTACAAGGTATTCATATGACACTTCTTACTTGACTCAGAAAAATTATGCTTACATGGTTAAGGAAGATGAAGAACCTCAAAGCTATGATGAAGCAAAGGGTAAGAGACATTGGGAAGTAGCAATGAAGGAAGAATTTGATGCTCTTGAAGAGAACAAAACTTGGGAACTTGTCCCAAAACCTAATGGTAAGAAAGTGATTGGAAACAAATGGGTTTACAAAGTTAAGAAGCATGCAGATGGAACTATAGCCAGATACAAAGCTAGATTGGTGGTTAAAGGCTATGCTCAAACATTTGGCATAGATTATGATGAGACATTCAGTCCTGTGGCAAAGATGTCAACCATAAGAACAATCATTGCCATTGCAGCATCAAAAGGATGGACATTGAGTCAATTGGACATTAAGAATGCATTTTTGAATGGATATATATCAGATGAGGTTTACATGGAGCAACCTCAAGGGTTTGCAGATCATAAGTTTCCAAATTATGTTTGCAGGTTGAGAAGAGCCCTTTATGGTTTGAAGCAAGCTCCAAGAGCTTGGAATTATAGACTTGTAAAGTATCTTAATGACCTTGGGTATCAAAGTTCAAAGGCAGATGCAAGTTTACTTATCAAAAGAACAGATGAAGGTATGATCTACATTTGTATATATGTAGATGACATTATAATTACAGGTACCTCAAATGAAGGAATCAAGGAGGTGAAGAAGCTACTTGAAAGAGAATTCAAGATAAGTGATCTAGGAAAATTGTCATATTTTCTTGGAATGGAAATCACTTATGCAGAGCATGGCATTTATGTATCACAAGAAAGGTATCTCTTGAATCTTCTAAAGAAGTTCAACATGGAGAATTGCAGAGAGGCATCTACACCATTAGAAGTCAATCACAAACTCAGTAGATATGTTGGTGCAGAGTTCAAAGACATGAGGAAGTATCAATCTTTAGTTGGAAGTTTGATTTATGCAACTCTAACAAGGCCTGATCTTAGTTATGCAGTTGGTGTTCTTTCCCAATTCATGCATTGTCCAAAGGATCCACATTGGATTGCAGGTCAAAGAGTCCTTAGATATATCAAAGGGACTTTGAAAGAAGGATTGTATTATCCTTTTACATCAGATATAAGATTGAGAGCCTATAGTGATTCAGATTGGGCAGGAAGTCAAGATGACAGAAGGTCTACTCATGGCTACATGATATACATTGGAGATAAGCTTGTGAGTTGGTGTTCAAAGAAACAACACACAGTGGCCTTATCATCAACAGAAGCTGAATACAAAGGACTTGTGGAAGCAGCAAAGGAAGTCATATGGATGCAGACATTATTCAAAAGCTTGGGAATTGATCAAGGTATACCCATTATTCATGGAGATAACATGAGTTCATTATATCTTGCAGCAAATCCTGTGTTTCATGCAAGGACAAAGCACATAGAGATACAGTATCATTTTCTTAGAGAAAAGGTAATGGAGAAAGAAATTGAAGTGGTGTATACTTCCACAAAAGATCAGATTGCAGATATTATGACAAAAAGCTTGGATGGAGTAAAGACAAGTAAGTTCAAGGAGATGGCAGGAATAAAAGAGAAGAAGATTATGTGAAGAAGTCAAATTATGCTAATTAGTGATTGAGGGGGAGCTGTTGGGGCTTCACTCACTAATTAGGCATTGATATATGAAGACATATGGAGACATATGATGGAGGAAAGAAGAAGTGAAGGAAAGACCTACAGAAAATCAAGCCTAAGTGAAGGGACAATTTCACTATTGTAAATTAGTGCAACATTAGAGTCTAGATTTGTAATTGATCTTTAGAACTTACGAGTTCAAGTCTAGATGAATGTAAACCATAGGTATATAAGTTAATTTGAGTCAGAAACATGTATGAGAGAACTAAATTTTGTAGTTTGAGGGAGTAGAGAAAAGTCGTGTAATTTCTGAGAGAGATGGTGAGAGAAAACTTCTGAGTCTGATAGAGTTTTCCATGGCTGTGAGCAAAATTAGGCCAAGCCATTTTGTACACACCTTCTCTGATAATCAACACATGTTTGTGTAGAATCATTGTGTCTAATTCCTATTGTACATTGAGTCTCAAGTCATTTCATATGACTATGAAAGTTAGTTGACAGTTACGACTTTTCTGGCGCACATTTGACTGATCTTCTGAAGGTCAGATCTCGAAGCATGATGTAAAGTTTTTGGTAAGTGATAGCTCGTTTGAAAGCTATTATCCTCAACTACATTTGGTCAAAAGATCTTTGAGAAACGGGACGCGTACTCAGAGAAATCAGTTTAAGAGTGAAGGTATGTCAAATCGATGAAGTAAATTTTTAGTTTTCAGACATAGTGTAAAGATTGGTACAAAATCAGAGGATTGTGAAGTTATTGCTTGAAAGTTTTGTTTGTTATGTGTTGCTTAACACTAGCAAGAACTTCTCTTAGCAAGTAATCAAAAGATTTAGCAAAGATTAAGCTAATACAGGTCAGATTGAAGGATTGAAGAAAAGGCGCAGATTTCTGTGAAGTGAAATTTGGATTTTCACTAAGTTTAGAGATGAAGACTTACAATGTGAGTATTGCTAAGCTAATGATGGTTATGGAGGTCTTCTAATACCACATTAGTTTAGTTCTTGTGGTGTTTCACACACCAACAAAGCTTACCCATACAATAGGCAAGCACCTCAAGGACCCAACCTATATTGCCATATAGAACAAAAATACACTAACCATACTACTAAAAATTGCTCATTCAACAGAAAATCAAGGCCCTTAGACCAACCTCAGTATAGGCCTTATGGATACCCTCCTAGAGAACAAGGACGAGAGATTCCAAGATATAATCCCAGATCCACATGGAGCACCTAGACCATATGAACAAGGGCAATATGGACAACCAAAACTAGTATTAGGACAACAACCACCCCTTCCATATAACATAGTGCCAACTAAATATACTCAACCAGAGGAGAACATGGAAAGAGCCATAGTACCAGCTACACCTTTAGCTACTATAGAAGCAATGACTCAGGGATATGAGCAAACCCAAGGAGAATACTACCCCTATGACACCAGTCTGATGGAGTATGAACAAATTTATGACCAACAATACTATGGTTATGAGGGATATGACAACACCTATGGGCCAGAGTTTGCAAACCTAATATACACTACACTGAAAGATCCAACACCTATGAGACCACCCATTAGACCACCTATGCCAAAAGGACCATGCTGTAGATGCGGAGGAGATCACTTCATAAGAGAATGCACTCTACCATACAACCCACCATCTCCTAGGACTTGGGAAGGGTAATGCAATGAATGTGGAAAGGAACATCTATTTAGAGATTTTCCAAAGAATCCCAATAAGACTCATACACAACATAAATCAATGTGATTGAAGTAATTGAATCATCAAGAAGTGATAGGGAGTCCACAGTACTGAAGCATAGGTCAACTGCTAGATGAATTCATTGTAGAGTTCTCCAAGAGTGGCATCAGACATAATACATTGTCCTTGATCCAAAACTTCAAGCAGACACCCCAAGAAACAGTGCGACTTGCAAGAAGACGGTTCAGATAGTACTTAGAAAGATGTCTTGTTCCAGAGTTACCCACACTGTCCAAACAAGTGGCCTTGTTTTTAGATGGCTTACTTAGCACACTTGAAAGAGCCTAGATCCATTAAAGAGTGTGTGCGAATGTGCATAGACATAGAAGAAAACTTGGTTGAGGAGTTAGAATTGTCGAAACTCTATAAGGATTCTGACAGTTCTACTAGCCATACTTCCAAAATATCCACTGAAATAGATGAGATAGCTCAGCAAGTTGCCAAGAAGCTAGGAGTCCAAAATAGACAAACAACAAGGGTCACCACATTGAAGAGATGTTATACTTGTGGAGGAGACCACATGGCTAACCTATGCCCATTGAAAAACCAGAATATGAGAGAAATGAATGCTCCATATTGCACAATTGAGAGAAAATACACAAACCACACAGCTCAAGATTGTCCCTACAACAAACATGTTGTTAAACAAACTTACCAGCAATCTTACCAGCAGGGTAAGTATCGGAACCAATACCAACAGCCATATTGTAGGCCACAAAAACAATATCACCCTCAATACCAACAAAAATATCAGGCACCATATAGGCTGAAAGACCAATCTTTGACATTAAGTCTTGTCAAGTTTCAATTACAACTGAGACTTGGAAAGTTGAAAGTCCATTGTAGCATAGGCAACACATATGCTCTGCAATGGAAATAACACTTACAAGTCCAAGAAGTAATATATCTTACTTGATTAGACTAAAAGAAGGTTTGATCCCAAAATTCAAGCTAAAATTACCTTTACTTAAGTGGAAGTGTAAGTCTGATGGTATGGGACATTTAGGCTTACACTATCACGGAAGTTGATTCGATGGTATGGGACATAACATTTAGAGGTAATTTAAAACTTGAACCTTGGGACATTTGTTCTATATGCTTTGAGAAGAGAAAGCAAAAATTCTCTGAAATGGAAAATGGTATTTACAATGGTTTTTAGTGATTTGTGCTTGACCTTGACTGTGACCTTGACTATCAACACTCCCCCCCCCCCTCTTGAGTCCGTTGTCCCTGACAGACCCTTGTTGTAGTGGTTGTTCCATGTAGTACTTTGAGAGGTAGAGTTCCTCATGTCTCCACTAGAGTAGTCTGTCTTCCACTTGTAGCGGGGTCGCTTGTCCCATTCTTCATGTTTAGTCCCTCTATATAAACTTCTTCCTTGGTTCCATCATGAGAGAGTATTGTTGAGCTTTCAAAAATTATGACCTGCTCAAAAGAGGTTATCACAGTTGATTGTGAGTAGCTCTCCACGGTGGATTGCTTCCTTGCTCTTGCTGTTGTCACCTTGATGTCCTCTGGTGTTCAAAGATGGCTTCCCTAGTTTTCGTGCCAAGTACTCGTGGCCCATAATGACTGATGGGTAAGTGCATTAGTGCATGGGTTGGAAGAAGAATGTGCCTTGTGCACGGCCTTGTAATGTAGCCCTATGCATGCATACTTGGGAAATGCATTGGAAGAATTATGGTGCAAGAAGTTGGGTCTTGAGCTAAGTGCTCAAGGGTATGCTGATGAAGAGGTTTCCTAATCTATCATGGTGATGATGTTGCCGAAGTAGACCATTCTTACCATGGTGAAAGGTCCAATGATCGTTACTCTTCATATTATGCCCATCATGGTGAGTGATCATTAGCTTATTTTCCTTGTTGATGGATGTCCTTGTTGATGGTTTAGTGATGAGATTCTTTGAGCGCTTTGCCTTGTTTTTGCTTCCCTCCTTTTTTCCTCTTTTTTTTTTTGAACAATGTTACAAAACAAGAAGAAAGAGGTTAGTAGCAAGAAATATTTTACATATGTCAAGTGTGTTACATGTGCCTGGTATTCTCAATTGTGTCTATGCACGGCCGTGTAATGTGGCCCTATATTAATGCATACTTTGGAAATGCATGACCTTAATGGTGCAAAAGATAGCGTTATGCCAAAGGCATATGGTTGTTGCTGGTCGAGGCTTGTCATGTTACTTGCAGAATAGATGCAATCTTTGTTTGGAGGTGTCGATTGGATCTCAAAATGATGTAATCCTCCTTATAGGGATCCATTTTAGAATAGTATTTGGCCATATAGAGATCACCCCTGGCCTCTTCATCTTTGGATGGTTTTTTAAATTTGGTATCCAACGTGGTTGGCTCTTTGGTTCTGTGGAAGCTACTGGTACTTTTAGCTTCCAAACCCATACCCTTTTTGCAGGTCTCCCTACTATTTTCGAAGAGGTGATTTGATCTTCGTGCTTGTTTCTGACTCTTGCTTCTCCTTGGCTTCTTTGTTGAGACTTTTCTCATGTGGGAGATCGTAGGTTTTTGTGCATGTAAGAGTGCCTTGGTGCTAGAACTCAAGGTCAAGCACAAAGCATGGGAGCGCATCAAAGAAGCAGGCATACAAGAAGAAGGAGCAAGTAGGGAGCTTGTTGAAGCTCAAGGTCAAGGACGAAGCATGGAAGCGCATCAAGGAAGTGGACACACAAGAAGAAGGAGCAAGTAGGGAGCTCTAAGAAGCACCTGTCAAATTTTCAGAAGAAATCCCTACAAAAATAGTGATTTTTATCACTAAAAACCATTGTAAATACCATTTTCCATTTTTGTAACTCCATTTTGTTCAAGCCGAGGAGTCCTCGAGCTTGAGGAGTATTAGAACTACCATCCTACCAATTTTCATAATTTTTAGACTCCGTTTGAGCCCCCAAATAAGCCCTGGAACCTATTTTTTAACTAGGCCGGACACTAGGTCTGGACAGGGCCAAAACCACTCAAAAACTATAAAAAGGGCTGGAGAGCTCATTTTTGAGGTTAGCTTGTTGTAGATTTCAGCTTTGTAAGAGAGCTCTTTGGTAATCGAAGCTTTCCATTGTTCCACTCTTTGCTCTTACCTTGTGCGCGTGTGTGTGTATGTGTGTGCATGCTTGTGTGCTTTCACTCACGCACTTGTGTACTTCACTTGCTCTTGGTCTTCATACCGGTCCTCACGTCTCCACGGATTGACATTTATGAGGTGTATCTCCTCACGTTGGTACTCACCATTGTGCTAGAGTGACACCAAATTTGGCGCCGTTGCCGGGGAGAGAGCTTGGAGGACGAGCGTGTGACGGTAAGACGTAGAGTAGCGACGTTGGAAGGTAGTAAAAAAAAAAAAAAATCATCATTTTCATTTCATTTTTTGAATTTTCCTTCTTCTTCATTTTCATCATCATCACCATCTCCACCCGCCTTCATCTTCTCAGTTTTTTCCATTTTTTAGAGTACATTCACCTTGTTTTTACTTGTGGTTGTGAGCAAGAAGCTTAGAGAGGGTGCAGAACAGAGGCGCTGAAGAAGTGGCACCAAAATAGCTAAAAATCTGAGTGAACAGCCCCGGACAAGACGAAACCTGCGCCAAGTATCGTGAGAGCTGCGCCAGAGATCGTGAGTGAGCAATCGGGCAACCTGGGGTTACACAGAGCAAGGGGAAGTGACAAAGAAGTTAGAGAGGTTCTCAAGGGGAGCAAACACCCATTTAATCTATAATTTCTCAGTAAACTAAGTCTGGAAAGGGAAACGATCTGCATCAGGTATCGTTTGGTACTGACAGAGGTGAAAAGGATTGATTTGGGGTGATACAGAGAGTGAGGAGAGGAGAGAGGAAAGAGTAGAGCATGTGTACAACCAAAACTTAGAAAAAATCTTTCCCAAAATTTGTCTAAGGGTCAAGTATCATTTTGCTCCCGCGGTCGAGTATCGCGATACTTAGCAAGTATCGTTTTGCTCCTGTGGTTGAGTATCGCGATATTTCCCTCCTTTCGGTATCGTTTGGTCCAGAGATCGTTTTGATCAAAGATCGCGATATTCACCAGCGATCGTGTATCGTTTGGTTCGTAGATCGTGTATCGTCTGGATCAAAGATCGCGTATCGTTTGGCTTAAGTATCGTGTATCGCTTCTCAGAGATCGCGATACTTACCAAAGATCGCGTATCGTTTTGTTCAGGTATCGTTGATCGTTTTGAGCCAAGTATCGTGTATCGTTTCAGGCCAAAGATCGTTTGGGCCAAAGATCGTTTGGGTCAGAGATCGCGTATTGTTTTCCTTGAAATATCGTGTATCGTCTGGTTCAAAGATCGAGTATCGTGGTATTTCTCAACTATCGTGTATCGTGACAAGGTAAGTATCGTGTATCGTTTCGTATCGATCTCGATACTTGTTACTGATCGTGTATCGTCTTGAGCTAAGTATCGTTTTGCCCGAGTATCGTGATAGTCAAGTATCGTGTATCGTTATAGAGCGATCGCGATACCTATCAAACATCGTGTATCGTGGAGTTTGCTCACGATACTTGTCGAAGATCGAGTATCGCCTACTTCAAGTATCGCGATACATACCAAGTATCGTGTATCGAGTTCCTCAAGTATCAAGTATCGTGTCCTACAAATATCGTGTATCGCCTATTTTGGAGCATTTCCTAAGAGACCCTGTTTCCCTGTTTTAAACCCTAGAACCCTGAATTGTCATAACTTTCTCATACGAAATCCGTTTGCTGTGATTTTGGTTTTGTTGGAAAGCTCGTGGGGAGTAATTTGAAGTTGACCCTCAAGGAAAGTAGAAAACCAAGGAGCTTCAAAGGATTTTGAGCAATATAAGAGAACTTTGGGACTAGAAGCCAAGGCTTATGAACCTGAGATCTGGCAGACACTTAGGCAAGGATAGACAAAGCATTAGGTCATCTGAGGCTAGTGTCAACCATACAGCCAAGTCTTGGGCTCAACAGCTTAGTGGTTATCCTTACACACGAAGTTCAGAAACCAGTGACTCAGAAATGTCTTTTAGCATGGAAAGACCCACACGTAGCTCAGGCACTGCCTATTTACAGACACCAGAAGGTCCCTATAAGACCCAATTGGAGTATATCAGGACCAACCAATTAGGTGCTCGCATCTATGAGGATGGTCTAAGACGATCAGTGGTTCAACTCAAGAATCCTGACCAACCCTTTGGACTTGAACACCCAGTGGTCAAGTTTGAAGAGGGTGCTTACATTGATAAGGAAGGAACCATGTATGTGGTTACCAACTTACCAGATAGGATAGATGAGTTTGGAAATATCATTCCTGAGAATGAGATAGGGGACCTAGAGCAAGGAGACCTAGGAGGAGAACCCAAGACCCCTAGAGGTAAGTTAGTCTTAACCAGAGTGCTCACTCCAGAATGGATTCCTCAAGATAATAAAAGCATAGAACTATTCGTGAATAGAGAAACGGAGGAAGCCTTTTGGAGATTTAGGCCAGATCAACCCAGCCTAGTAGTCACCATCTATGAATTCAAGGATCCAGAGACACCAGGGAAAGTTGTCTATCTAGATCACACATCTCAAAAATTATTCTTGGTATCAGATCATGACAGACATGCTTACACCTGGCAAGGTGAATCAATTTTCCCTCCACCAAAATCTAATGTTTCCCAGGGCCTCCAAGGAGCCGGATCATCCAAGGCTCATGAAACCCAGAGAGAAAGAACTAGAGAGAGACCGGAGGTAAGCTTTGCAGACACTGTAGGCAGAGATAGATCAGGATATGGAACGAAAAGACGTGAAAGGGAGAGACATAGAGTTCATAGGCATTAAAGAGATGATCATTGCAACAATCTAAGAATTACGACCACCACATGCTTGAGAGATGACTCTCCTCCCAACCAAATGCCTCTATATATAGCTCTCTCCAGGGGACTGCCTTCTTGGGCAGGTGGATACTAACCATCCAAGTGTCAGCCATGTAACTACATGTGCGCCAAGTGTCCAGTGGATGCTTCTAGAAGGTTCTAGAGCTCTTTGGGCAAAATACTCTTCCCATGTACCTCATGGGGATTGAACCCAAGACCTCGTCCTTCACATCCTTGAGACTTAACCACTAAGCTAAGTGGTTCACTTGTTCACAAGAGCACAAGACCTCCTAGTAAGTCTAAACTCGAGATCTTTGGTCATACACACGGATGACCAAACGGTGTCCGATTTCAGATCTGTCTGAACCGGCCAGACCCTTGGATCATAGACTTACTTTATTACATTCTTCCCCCCTTGGAAAAGATTTTCGTCCTCGAAAATAGAGCTATATACATACTGTAGGCAACCCCCGAGCCTCATGTTCTAAAACTGGAAGAACATGGTCATGTTCTAGAACTGGAAGAACATGTCTCATCTCTGTGGTGGCATCCCTGCCCAAATGATTCAAAACACTGTCCAGGTTTGCACTTTGATAAACGGGACAAAGTACAAACTAGTGAAGAATAATAAGGGTGGATCTAATGACATCCCTGGCTAATTCACAGTTTTTGGATGTGCGATCTAGGCACAAACATGTGAATTAGGTGGATTCAAATTACTAGTCCATTTCTAGGCATAAGTGGTGCATGGGCTTAGTAATGAAGGTGGGATTCTTATCCCTCGCAAGACTTTGAGAATTCTTGATTCACTTGAATTTGTTTTGGAGAACTTGAAGTGTGATTGTCCCATACATCTAACTTTAGATGCTTATTCAATGGTTTACTTTGATCCAACAGTTACTTGATTTTTTTTTCACTCGACTAGAGGATTACTGTCCTTTTGAGTTTAAAAATCCTTTGTAAACTGTAGGAGAAAGTTTACCATTTCGGTGGAATCAACCATACTAACTTCACCAATTCAAATTCAAAATGAAAATTGTCCAACTTAGGACACTTTTCTCAAAGACTTTAACTGAAAGTTCTTGGGAATTGTCAATCTGATGAGCAATTCCTAACTTCTCTAATCTAGAGTATACTGGACTCTAGGAAATCTTTTATGCTATAACTTGAAGCAAAATCAAATGAATAAGTCTACTTAGACTTATCATCTTTTGAAGATTGAAAAGGTTCTTGTACATAACATCTATCTAGGATGTTCAAGTTAGTTATCTAATTCGAACCGGCTATCCCTGGTCTTTTGCAAAAAGAATCAGATACCATATCTGAGTCAATTCCAAAAGATTTGGAAAGCGGAAAGAGATAACTAAGACTTTGTACAACCAATTCAAACTTCGAATATACATAAACTTGCTATGAGTCAAAGACTAGATGACTCAGGACTTTTTACTTTTCAAAGATCTATTTCAACAAGATATTGAAGCATTGTCTTTATCTTTCAGAGAAATAAGCTGGATTCTCAGAAAGATACAAAGAAAATCAAAAACATCATCCAACCACAAGATACTAGTGTGGTAACCAACATCAGTGTGTCGACCCACTGAGGTTCTATCGATGAGTTTAGTTTTCAAATAATGCTTCACTTGAGACTAAGTTCATGTCACATTCAGTCTTTTTGACTCCTAATCGTGAATGCAATTCTTGTGCATTTCTTTGAGTCTAAAAGAGTGAATTTATCAAGTTACACTAGGAACTTGATACTTGACTTAGTCAATTAAATCTTTAGTTGAAAAGATCAACTCAAAATCAAAGTCCAACTTCTTTCAGAAATGTATCAAATATTTCTGATCAATAACACTTAAACTTGAAGTGTTCTATGAAGATCTTGGAAGTTACTTACTTCATATCTTCAGTTTCCTTGATCTTGAAGTTACCTAGAAGTATCGTAAGATACTACTTTCATCCTTTACGAATTAAACTTTTCTTGAAGTCTTAATTCCCTTGAGGATGAAACCTAACTTCAAAATCCAAACTAGGACTAAAAGATAATCATCATCCCAGGGTCCGATGTCCCATTCCATCTTTCCTACATCAATCTGAGTATAAAATCTGGTGTCCCATACCACCCTATTTTATATTCACATTAATGTGTGGGTGATTCTTATCCTAAAGTCTAAACATCTCTTGATAGAGTACCTTATTTCTTCAATTCTTTTACAAGAATTGGAAGTTTCAGGCATTACCTCTAACTAGATTTTCTTAGGTTTTGATTCCTTCGCATGATCACCTCAGAATCATGTGCTTTGCCTTGGAAACTTGAAAACCTCTTTGACAGAATATCAATCAGAATTCCAAGTTCTTGAATTTTCTCGAATTCAAGTTCAATTGGTTTACCCTTGACCAATTTTGTAGCGACAAGAGCTTTTGACTTCTTGTCTTTAGATTCCTTTCTGCTAATGCTTTTAGGTACCTATCCTGGCCAGGACTTTTCATAGGAATCTCTCTACTGCTTAAGTCTAAGCATCCGCTCATGCTTCTGGATTTGTACCAAAATCCCTTGATAGGCAAACACTTATGTTTTACCTTCCATAGACTTAAGTACCGTCTTCACGGTTGCAGACTACATACTTGGAATTACTTCACTCTGTTCAGACTGGGAACAGCTTACTTTTTCACAATTTTCCATTTAATAAATGGAACTTGAGTGAATAATTCCCAAAAGGAATTTTATTGCCAATACTTGGGCAATCTACAGGGTAGTTCTAATCGCACATTCTTGGACAATCATGGCCAAGTTTGATCAAGTCTGGTTGATCCTGGCGACAAAAATAAAGACTTAGTCTTTATCTTTTAAGATCTCTTAAACTATCTTAAGCTTCTTTGCTTACCTGCAGGATTTTAGAGATCTTTCCCTCAACTTAAGTCCAAGCATTTTCTAATGCTTTTCAGATTCCAAAGCTAAGAATCTTTGATATACCGTTAGGTTATATCACTTATTTGGACTTAAATACCAAAACTGGTGGTTAGGGATTTACTGGGAACTACTTACTATATAACTTTTCTTGAAAGATGCTAGTCTCACGTCTGGGGAGATTTTTCTTTCAAGAATTTTTTGATTCCTATCAAGTAATACTAGGCTATAATTTGAAGCAAATGATTCATCTTGGAATTTTTTTTTTTTTTTTTTTTTTTTTTTTTGCTTTCCAGTCTAATGATTCATCTTGGAATCGTTTGTAAAAAGAACATTTGAAAGAACTTCTTTCAAATAATATCCAAAAAATTTACTGATTCAATTGTATTCATTTCCTGAGTATCAAACTAGAGACGAAATATCACATTTGCCAGTTTGAAAGTTTAAGTTAAACTTTCATTTATGTGATATCGACTTCTATTCTTGAGTTTGATACAAAACTTATTATTATTGGTCAATCTTCAGATGTTACTAGAGTCCTTTAAACATATCTCACCAATCAAAATTATGTTTAAAGTCCAAGCATCTATTGATGATTGATCCAATAGTAATGTTACTGTGAACACAACTTTGAACTTTATAACTTGTTTAGGAGAAGTTCATGGATTCAAGATCCATTTCTTGGAACTTTCTACTCCTAAATAAAAAGTTCACACTTGCTTCAAGTCTTTAGGAACTTATATTATTTCTTAAAGACTGCTTAGCTAGTTGCATCATTTACCAGAGATGCAACTATAGAACATAACATCCTTTTATTGATATCAAGGATCAATTGATGTTGAGGTTTAACCTTTGTTTTCCATCACCCCTTAGGATGAAATCAAATGAAAATTTATAAAAGATTGGTACCTTTATATCTTGGCAAAACATTTATATCCTAAAGAGGTTTCGCCTGCATCATTCCTTGGACCTATCATATAATATGAATTTATGTGTATTTTTGGGAAGAGTTCATGAATCATTTAAGATCCTCTACTTGGAACATCTTCCTTCCCAAAACTAAATTCATCTTGAACATAGTAGGAGAATGATCTCACATGAAATAGAAGGCTTGACTATTTCATATCTCTATTCCAAAAAGTTACTTACCGAGGTTTCATCATGAGATATAAATCTTGAAACCACAAGAAACTTCTTTAAAACTTTCGAAATCTTCTAAGTAGAAGAGTACTCAAGGAACTTGGAAATATAGTTGACGTTTTTCATCCAACCTTGGGATGCTTGAGAAGTTACATAAAGTATGTAACTAATCAAGTAAAGCTTATCCGCATGACTTTCTAAGTACATCCAGGACTTAGGGTCATCATACATCACAAAAGAGTTTGCAAGTAAATAAATTTTCTTGGTCATCAAGGAAATTTATTACTTAACTTTCTCTTAGTGCTTACTTATACCTAGCAAGACATCTATCATACTTAATTGTCATTAAGTATTTGTCTTTGATAGAAGAGTATCGACTTGGGAAGAAATCGACTAATTACTTGAGTTGCAATACTAGAACTAGTATGTCTTTGCAACTAACTAGTCCTTGGTCTTCCCTAAGGTCAAACTGCGAGCTTTACAAAGTAAGCTAAATACTAAGAGAGTACATTTTCATATCTACTTGCAAACAGCATTCCATTCTTCCATGCAAATGCATGTATCTACATGCAAAAGCATATGCTCACATGCGTATGCATGCATGTTCTTTGCATGTCCAAAAAAATAATACAACAATCATGCATGAGCTTGATGCACGATTTTTTCTTGTACTAAGAATGTATATCATGCAATCCTGATGCATGTATATCCTTTCCTTTGTCCTAATGCACTATGATATAAAAACATACCCTTGAAGTGCAATAGAAAACTTATTCAATGGAAAGGAAATATGTATTTAAACTACCAAAATACATTCTTTGATGCACAAGGATCTTTTTGAAATCAAGTCTTTCCTTAATGCAAACTAATGCTTGGAATGAGAATTTGATTGTTTTCATTATCCTAATCTAGACTTAATCGATTGAAATCTTAGCTATTTCAATATGCATCTAGGATTAAGTGTAGAATAATGAAAACAAGATAAATCAAGCATTAAGATCAAGCAGAAACTGGAAAATACTTAGGTCCACATAGAGCTACGTCCTTCCCTTGATCCTTTGGAAGAGCTTTTCTCTCAAGACTTTGGTCCGAATTCAAAATTAGTTTGACTTCGATCACCAAAAGGCCTCCGGATCTTCACTCCACAGCTCTACTTCCGATCTTCTCCAAGAATGGATGGAGTGAGATCTTTGCCTCGATACCCACATGGGTTCGAGTCTTATTGAACTTCTCAAGACTATCTACTGTCAGTGGCTCTGAGATCTCCTGGATAGCGCAGCGAGCTTGACCGCGAGAGTCACCGAGTAGAGTGACCTACAGGAATTGTGCTTCGGGTTGCAACAGTTGTGCTCCAATCTTCAGCATAGATTACAGACTAAGATTGTATCCTGCCAAGAGGAAACAAAAAGAAGCATTGAGCGGCTTCGCTACTTCAAGAAGATCTTAGAATAGCCACCCGAGTTCGAATCCCGGACGGCGCGGCTGAGGATCTGCACTTTCGTTTTGCTCTGTGCTCCTTAGTCTGCTACAGTAGTAATCTCAGCAAAAGAAATACTTCGGCCAAGTCCAGATCACGAATAGCCGTCTCTCTCCGTGGATAGGAGAGTGCCCTCTTCTGTGAGAGACGAGGGATCGAATCTCTGCTCCTCTCAGCCGCGTTAAGTTAAGCTTTTGATACTTTTAGCTCTGTGCGAATTCGTCTTCAGGGCGGATTATTTTGAAGATGTATTACTGCATAGAACATTGGGTACTACGAACGCCCGTGAGCTTGTGGATAAGGCAGCGCTCCGTCAAGCAGAAGTCTTGGGTTCGAATCTGTGCGGGGTCGCAGTAGAAATGATCTTTATATTTTGCTTCCTAGATGAAACCTTCAGCCGAAAAACTAGATCACTATGAACTGCCAGCGTAAATATCCTGCGAGCGCCTTTGGGCTTGTGGATGGGCTAGAACTCTCCAAACGAGAGGTTCCGAGTTCGAATCTCCTGCGGGGTGGCGGCAGAGTTTATCACACACCTTTTGCTACTCATTGAGATCTTCTTCAGCGCGAACTCCCGTCAATAGATTTTGCTGCGGAGATAGTTCACGTGGACGGTGATGCTCTTCTAGATAGAGCAGCGTGCTCCAATCGGGGGGACGGGGGTTCGATCACCCTGGCTCGCAGTAGAAAATGAAGATATCTTTTGCTAAACTCCTTAGCCAAGGCTGTCGCCATCATGGATATGCGTGCACGCGAACCAAGAAAGTAGAAGAGACGCATGTATAAGAAAGGATATACAAAAATTCGATAAGAACTTATGAAGGTGATGATGTCCCCCAAGGTCACCATGAGAGCTTGGCTCTGATACCAATGCAACAATCTAAGAGTATTTTGCCCAAAGAGCTCTAGAACCTTCTAGAAGCATCCACTGGACACTTGGCGCACATGTAGTTACATGGCTGACACTTGGATGGTTAGTATCCACCTGCCCAAGAAGGCAGTCCCCTGGAGAGAGCTATATATAGAGGCATTTGGTTGGGAGGAGAGTCATCTCTCAAGCATGTGGTGGTCGTAATTCTTAGATTGTTGCAATCATGATTTCCCATTGCCTAGACCACGAGAGCACTTAAGAACCCTTAGACCCTCTCAAGTGGTTAAGACAATGAAGAACTACTTTGATGGATTTGGAGATCCTTATGATCATGTGGCGGAGTTCAAACAAGTGCTAAGAGCTGAACAGGTTGAAGACTTATTCACCCAGTTCGAGGCATTTGGTTTGACTCTTAAGGGTACTGCCTTAGCCTGGTTTCAACCTCTAAACAGTCGCAACTATAGAGAGATAGGTCAGCTACTAGAAGAATTCATTGTGGAATTTTCCAAAAGCGGTATCAGGCATAACACATCATCCTTGATCCACAGCTTCAAACAGACACCCCAAGAAACAGTGCGACTCGCAGGAAGAAGGTTTAGACAATACTTGGAAAGATGCCCTGTACCAGAATTACCCACATCAGCCAAACAGGTGGCACTGTTTTTAGATGGCTTATTGAGCACAAAATTAAGGTCATATGTGTACTTGAAAGAGCCTAGATCCATAGAAGAGTGTATACGGATATGCATTGACATAGAAGACAACTTGAGTGAGGAGTTAGGACTATCCAAACTCTATAAGGACTTTGATAGTTCTACAAGTCATACCTCTAGGACCTCCACTGAAATAGATGAGATAGCTGAGCAAGTGGCCAAAAAGCTAGGAGTTCAAAATAGACAAATGCCAAGGGTCACTTTAGTGAAGCGATGTTATACATGTGGAGGAGATCACATGGCTAATGTTTGCCCGGTGACGACTCAACCCCAAGGAAACCCTAATGCTCTATATTGCACCATTGAAAGGAAATATACAAATCATACGACCCAAGATTGTCCCTATAACAGGCAGGCTGTTAGACAAAATTATCAGCAACCTTACCAACAAGGTAGGTATCAGAATCAGTACCAACAGCCATATTATAGGCCACAACAATATCAACCTCAATACCAGCAGCAATATCAGGCACCATATAGGCCACAACCAGTCCTAGGAAACCAACCGCCAGCCCCTGCCAATGTGATCCCAGTTAAATATACGATGGCGGAGGAGAACCCTAATAGAGCATTGGTGCCACTAACCCCATTGGTCTCAGAAAATGATCCTCACGCTCATGGTTCAGACTACTTCCATGAAGATAGTCCACATGCTTATTATATAGAGTCACCTGAGCAAAGTGAGACTTCTCAGTATCAATATGAGGCACCACCTATGGAACAAAATTGGGAGCCAGAATACTCCAATGTCATGTATACGAATCCAACTGCGAGGCCCCAATTGAGACAAGTAAGACCACAAGCCCCTAGAGGACCATGCTTTAGATGCCAGGGCAACCATTTCATTCGTGAATGTCCCCACCAACTAGCTCTGGGACAAGGGCAAAACATCACAATACAAGGCTTTTGTCCTGAGTGTGGCAAGGAACATCTTCCTAGAGAGTGTCCGAAAAACCCCTCTAGTGCACCCAAGGTTACACCCATCAATGTGGTAGGCTTAGTGGCAGATTCAAGTTCAAGTAGCAGTAATGTGGCTCCTGTACAGGCAATTACTAGGGCACAAGTTGCACAACAAGCAAAACCATCCGAGCAATCGGAGTCAAGTGAGTCAGGAGAGCCTAGTAAGAGGAAACCAAGAACATGGAAGGATACCAGAGAGAAGGCTAATCGCAAGTGGAACAAAAAGATATCCGAAATAGAAGAAAGTCTAAAAGATGCCAAAACAAAAATAGAAGATATTGCATCTCAAAGCCCCTCGCATGCTGAAGCTCCATCCACTCCACCTCATTCCACCCCACCACCCATTGTAAATAACCCACAACCAGGGTCTGTTCTTGCAGATCCAACCCCAGAAGGCTTGGACATGATGTTCAAAGCCTACCAGGCTCGTCTTCAAGAAGGGCCAACAGCTACAAACCTAGACAAGAGTTACCCTAGAGCAGATTTAGAGATTGAACGGATGAAAATGTGCATGAAAATGGTAGAACAAGCTCAAGCTATACTTGAGACTAGTCAAAAGTTCAATCAGACAAACTCTGTCAAACCGGATTTGCATTTCCAAGGCTTACTAGAAAGATTAGAGCAGTTGGTAAACAAACCATAAGTTTCTTTACCTCCACAGGCTCAACCAGTTATTGAAAGAGGAAGCTCACCACCAATGGGAGCTTATGTTCCTAATTCCACGGATGCTGGAATACCTCCTTCAATTCAACAGTACTCTCAAGAGTTCTTGCGGGAAATACAGGAAGAGAAATGGGCCAAGGAGAAGGGTAATTCCCCTCCTATTCCTGAGATTGATGATCTTCATGATCAATTTCCCCAAGACATTCCGTCTATCTATGGAGACCAAGCAGAGCAACAAGAAGATGAGAGATTAGATTTTGAATCTAATTCTTTACAAGAGTTGCCTCATTTCACAGGCCCATGGGAATCTGAATCTCTCCAGATCAGAGCTCCCACAATATTGGTAAGAAATGAAGGCTCAGTGATTCCAAGAAACACTGATGTTGTGAAGAACACTAAGGTTCAATGTCATCTCACTGTAGAGGAGCTGCTCAAGGCAAAACCGGAGCTATGGAATCATGTGAAGGATCAAGTTCCAGAACTTAATTCCAATATGCCAAAAGTAGGCTCTAAGCAAAAACTTCCAGAGATACCTCTCGACAAGATAGGAGACATGAGCGAAGGTGAAGAAGGTAACACTTATCTTCCGATCACCTATCAAGGTTACACAACCAAAGCAATTGTAGATTCGGGTGTGGGTGTTGCTATTGCGACCACCTCCTTGTGGAAGCGATGGGGCAAACCCACATTAAGACCAACAAGAATGAAGCTTCAAATGGTAGATGGTCATTTTGAAAGACCTCTAGGATTGCTCGAAGGGATAACTCTAACCACTTGTGGTGTAGAGTTTGAACATACATTTGCTATATGTGACTTTGAAGAAAATAATGTCTACGAGATGATCCTAGGAAGATCGTTCCTACGACAATTGCAAATAGTACAGGATTGGGGAACCAACTCCTTGTACTTACAGCACTTAGGGGTCACCACCAAGGTCAATCTGAAGGATTACACCTTCAGAGATGTACCACCCCTACAGTGGAATCCTATCCACAAAGCAAAAGAAGATTCAATCTCTGTGCATTCTGGAAGTTCACCTGATCCATCCTGGTTGCATGAAGATACTCACTTGTGGATGTGCAAGGTCGCAGAGGAAGAGGAAAAGCGCCTAAAAGCGAGAGAAGAAGGAACTTCCCCAGGAGATAGACCAATAAAAGACCCAGCCTATACACCGATGATATTTCCAGATGAGGAATTTGAGCCTCATGGTTGGGCAGAAATCTTAGCTACCATGGACATAGCAGTCAATGAAGAACAATGGACACCTCACTGTGATGAGGAGGGTTATGATATTTCAGTGTTCATGTGTCAGCCCCTGTTGGAAGAGTGTGATCCTAGTGAGTTCATAGAAGAAGAAGAGAATGAGGATGATCTAGAATCCATTGTGATGGATACTTACTTTGACTCAGAGGAACACTATTTAGAAGACATAGGAGTGTTAACCCAAAAAGAAGAAGAACCCCTCATGAGTATTAAAACGATAAATTCAAAGGAAGGAAGTGAAGGAGGTCAAAAGAAAAAGAAAAGAAAAGCAATGAAACAAGAAGAGGAAGAATCATTGTTTGAAGTACCAGAAAATTTCAAGAAATATGAAGTGGAAGACCGAAAAATTTTGGTACGAATGCCTAAGAGAGAGGCCATTATAGGAGAAGCATATGACAATAAAGAAAAGACCAAAAAAATTGTAGTGACCATTGAAGGGAACGAAGAACGATGTACGTACATAGGAGATGACCTAAGTGCAAAAGAAGAAGCAAAGCTTGTAGCTCTATTAAGGGAATATAGGGATGTGTTCGCATGGCACTATAGAGACTTGAAAGGAGTAGATCCAAAGATTTGCTCTCATACGATTCCGATGACCGCTGATGCCAAGCCCACCAAACAAAAGCCCTACACATATAATGACAATTATGCAGCCAAAATAAAGGAGGAAATTGACAGGCTGATTGAAGCTGGATTCATCTATGAGATTGAGCACACTGAATGGGTGTCCCCCATTGTGGTGGTGCCCAAGAAGAATGGGAAATTGCGAGTGTGCATTAACCTTAAAAAAGTTAATGCCACTACAATCAGAGATAGTTATCCACTTCCAATCACCGAACATCTATTGGAGCGTGTTGCAGGCAAGGAAGTTTATAGCTTCCTTGATGGATTTTTAGGTTACAACCAAGTAGCTATTGCCCCCGAAGATCAACACAAAACGGCCTTTGCCACAGAATGGGGAATCTTTGCATTTCGTGTGATGCCATTTGGGCTCACCAATGCACCTGCAACATTCCAAAGGCTCATGTGTCATGTCTTCAAAGAGTTCTTGCGAAAGAGTTTAGAAGTATATGTGGATGATTTATGCGCTCATTCCCAAGAAAGAAGTTACCACATCCCTGAGCTCAGACAAATCTTCAACAAGTGTAGAGATTATTGAGTGTGTCTGAACCCAGAGAAGTGTGTGTTCATGGTACGACAGGGTAAGATCTTAGGTCACATTGTTTCTAAGAATGGAATTTCAACAGATGAAGACAAGGTAAGAGCGATAGCAGAGTTGCCAAGACCAAGAAATGTTAAAGAGGTACAAGCCTTTATGGGCCATTGTGGATATTACCGTAGGTTTATCCACATGTATGCCATCATAGCTAAACCTCTTTATGGGTTGTTAACAAATTTTGAGTGGAACGAAGAATGCGAGAATTCCTTCAACGAGCTGAAAAGACGTTTGTGCACAGCACCAATATTGACTACTCCGGATTGGAGCAAACCCTTTCATGTCCATGTAGATGCCTCCAATCATGCAATAGGATGTGTGCTAGCACAACCCACAGGTGAAGGAAACCTAGATTTGCCGATAGCATATGCTAGTAGGTAATTAAATGCAGCTGAACAAAATTATACCACAACGGAGAGAGAAGGCTTAGGCATGGTATACGCTGTGAAGAAGTTTAGACACTATCTATTGGCCAATAAGTTCAAGTTTTTCACTGATCATCAAGCTTTACTATATTTGGTCAATAAACCTTGCAATACAGGCCGCTTAGTAAGATGGTTCCTCTTACTAATGGAATACGACTTTGAAGTTGTTGTCAGGAAAGGTAGAACCCATCTTAGGGCAGACCATCTTTCTCGCATCACTTCAGGAGAGCCACCGCAAGGAGTTTCTGATGAATTGCCCGATGCTTATCTGTTCAATTTAGAAGTTGTTCCTAAATGGGCAAATAAGTTGGTACCAGTCCTAACCTTCGGGCCTGCAAATAAGAATGTGAAAACAAGCAAAGAAGAAATTGTAAAATCACAAAAGTATCAAATCTTGGCCGGAAGTATGTACAAGCAAGATACCGAGGGCGTATTAGCTTGTTGTGTCAAGGACGATGAACATACTAGTTGGTTGCAACAAGCCCATGAGGGACTGCTAGGAAATCACTATCCTAAACAACGAACATTGCAGAATCTAAAACGTTTAGGAGTGTATTGGCCTAGCATGGACAAAGAAATACAAGAGTGGATCCAGAATTGTCCAGTGTGCCAGAAGAGACCCCCAGTGGAGCATGCCACTCTTTATCACGTGTCATTAATCCCAGATTGGAGAGCTCCACTGGTAGAATTTATGAGATCAGGAACACTAACGAACGAGGCTAGTCTATCAAGAAGAAGAAGCATGGAGAAGAGGCTCAAGACTATGCATTAGTAGGAGACAACCTATATCGGAGAGGCAAAGATGGATACTTAAGACTATGCGTTCATGAATCAGACTATTTGAAAGTCTTAGAAACTGCACACAGCGGTGCTGCAAGTGGACACTTTGGGCCTGACAGAGTAATTAAGACCATTCTATTCTCAGGACTTTGGTGGCCCACTCTTCATATGGATGCACATACTTATGTGAAGAAATGTGACACATGCCAACGTGCCCAATATCCGATAAGAAAAGCCGAGATGCCTTTAAGGCCAATGATGGGAGGACGTGCATTTTCAAAGTGGGGTATAGACTTTGTAGGTCCCATCAACCCCCCAGCTAGAAACTCCCATGCAGAATACATTATTGTAGCCACAGATTACCTTACAAAGTGGGTGGAAGTAAAAGCCACGACAAAGAATGATGCTCAAACGACGGCTAAGTTCTTATTCGAAAATGTGTTCACTAGATATGGGTTACCAATAGAGTTGGTTAGTGATAGAGGTACGCACTTCTTGAATGAGGTCATTGAAAATCTCCTTCAAGAATTCATGGTGATACATAAGAAGTCTGCCCCCTATCACCCACAAGCTAACGGACAAGCCGAGAGCACGAATAAGATCCTATGTAACGTATTGACAAAACTTGTAAATAATAAACGCTCTGATTGGGACAAACAACTTCATCATGCTGTTTGGGCATACTGAGTTGCCTACAAAACGGTACTCAATGCTACCCCATTTCAGATGGTCTTTGGACAGAATGCCGTGCTACCATTGGACTTCCTAATCCTAGCCTTGAAAGTAGCACAAGAGCATGAGTGGAATGGACATGAGTTGTCTTCCAGGATCTTTGATCTAGAACGCTTAGGTGAGACGAGGCTACGAGCAGCCGCAGGCATCTATGCTGCAAAGAAAAGACAAAAGGCATACTTTGATGCCCATGTGAAGGACAAAGGGTTGAAAGAAGGAGATCTAGTGCTGGTTTATACGCTAAAGCAACATGCCCGCAAACTGGAGAAACGAGGATATGGACCCATGATCATTAATAGACTCTCCACTAGTGGTGCAGTTCAATTGGCCACTTTAGAAGGTGATATCTTACCAAACTATATAAGTGGTTGTCGAGTCAAGTTATATCAAGAACCTCTTACAGAGGAAATGCTCATGCGACTCAACACTGCTAAGAAGCGAAAAGAAGACGAGTTAAGGGTTAGAGAAGAAGCACAAGCAGAGGCTAGAGAGCGCATCAGAAGAAATAAGTTACGGCGGCTAGGCCTAGATGTCAACACAAAAACTCCAAAATATCACATGGACATGTGCCAAAAATCGGGCATAACTACTTCTCGAATAATTGATCGACGGCCCTTTGTGACTATAGAGGTAGGACAAGGAAAGAGTGTAAAGACTGTGAGGGCATTAGTTGATTCAGGTGCAGCAACTAGTGCAGTTCGACTTTCATACTGCCAAGACCTGCAATTGGACATCAAGCCCATAGAAGCCTATCTCATAGGATTAGGAGGCGTGGAAACCCCCTGTTTGGGTGAGGTGGAACTTCCCATCTACCTTCAAGATGTTCCAATAAAAGTCAAAATGCTAGTGTGTCATGATGAGGACCTCACAGAGCCACTTGTCTTGGGTCAAGAGTGGATTTACGACCATGCTGTCAACTTGAACCTAAGAAGTCAACTTCTTCAAGTTTGGGTATATAATCAATGCATTACATTAGAATTGGAGAATCGCATGCCCACTGACACTGACACCACACACTCTCTTTGTTCCTCTAAGGCTAATCTTCTAGAACAAGATGTTGTAGATGTCAAAAGCTCTATGATCCAGACGGACGCAATCACGGACGGACAGTCGCAAAGGCAAGATGAACCTTCTTCCTTTTTTTTAAAGAGCAAAGCATCCACAGTAGCTCAACCTCATTAGTAAGCAAAACAGTGCCAGACAGCCAGTCTATCAAATAGACAAAGAGCCTTCAAAAAGAAAGAAGTGTTGCGCATGACACAGATCTGGGTAAAGAAAGGAGTACAACCATCGATGTTGCCTCAAAGACTCCCACCCAACCAGATCGACCATGACAACAGAAGGACCAAGCACCTACGACAGGCTCAAGCACGAAGAATCCAACAAACTTGGGTACCGAAGCTATCAAAGAAGGTCGACCACAATCATGTACAAATTTGGGTGCCTAAAAAATTAGCTACAGCTCAACACGGGCGATTACAGATGTGGGTACCCAAGAAGCTCTTACATACACAATGGCCTATGCTCCCCACCATGCAAAAGGTCTCAACAAAGAAGCCAAGGAAAGCAAAGGGTAAGAACAAAACACAAAGAACAAACAAAGATACACTCAACCCTTCTGCAAAAGTAAGCAGGCAATCATCAAGGATATGGGTTTGGAAGCCAAAAGCACCAACAACAACCACAGAACCAAAAGGCCAACCACACGGGATACCAAAGTTTGGAAAACATCCAAAGATGAAGTGGCCTTAGGTGATCTCTACAGTACCAAACCCTATTCCAAAATGGGTTCCAACCCGGAGGATTACATCATTTCGAGAGCCAATAGACACCTCCAATCAAAGAATTCATCAAGTATACAAGTAACATCAAAAGCCTCGACCAGCAGCAACCATGTGCCTTTGGCGTAAACCAGTCGTTTGCACCATTCAGGTCATGCATTTCCAAAGTATGCATCAATATAGGGCCACCTTACATGGCCGTGCATAGACACAATTGAGAAATCCCAGGCACATGAGACACAATTTTCACATGCAAAATATGTTATTGATACTAACCTCTTTCTTCTTGTTTGAGGCCATCGTGTTCCAAAAAAAAAAAAAAAAAGGAGGGGCAAAGAAGAGGACTGTGCTTGAAAATGCTCATCGGCGAACTTTCAGCAAGGACATCCATCAACAAAAAGGACAAGACGAGGGTCAAACGCTATGCTGGAACTACAACACGAACAGATGAAGATCAACGGACCCTTCACCATGGTAAGCTGTGTATGCTTCAACAACACTATAACCATGATCGATTAGGAAACCTCTTCGTCAGCATACCCTTGAGCACTTAGCTCAAGACCCAATCTCTTGCACCATACTTCTTGCCATGCATTTTCCAAGTACGCATACGTAGGGCCACATTACAAGGCCACGCACAAGGCACATAATTTGTTCAACCCATGCACTAATGCACTTAACCATCATACATTATGGGTTACAAGTACTTGGCATGAAAACTATGAAGCCATCGTTGGAAGAATCAGATGACATCAGGGTGATCACTACAAGAGCAAGGAAGCCATCCACGATAGAGAGTTGCTCATAATCAACATTGATCACCTCCTTTGAGCAACTAGTCGTTTTGGACAGCTCACAAATTCACCATCAAGATAGAATACAAGGAAGAGGTAAATACAAAGGAACTACAAACTGCATGATCTAGCAGTGGCAAAGTAAGGAATTGGACAAACGACCAGGCTACATTGGGAAAATGGATCACCCCTGTTGGACGCAAAGGACGATACCTCTCAACGTACTACATGGAACGACCAATACAACAAGGGTCTGTCAGGGACGACAGACTCAAGAGGGGGGGGAGTGTTGAAGCTCAAGGTCAAGGAAAAAGCATGGAAGCGCATCAAGGAAGTGGACACATAAGAAGAAGGAGCAAGTAGGGAGCTCCAAGAAGCACCTGTCAAATTTTCAGAAGAAATCCCTACAAAAATAGTGATTTTTATCACTAAAAACCATTGTAAATACCATTTTCCATTTTTGTAACTCCATTTTGTTCAAGCTGAGGAGTCCTCGAGCTTGAGGAGTATTAGAACTACCATCCTACCAATTTTCATAATTTTTAGACTCCGTTTGAGCCCTCAAATAAGCCCTGGAACCTATTTTTTAACTAGGCCGGACACTAGGTCTGGACAGGGCCAAAACCACTCAAAAACTATAAAAAGGGCTGGAGAGCTCATTTTTGAGGTTAGCTTGTTGTAGATTTCAGCTTTGTAAGAGAGCTCTTTGGTAATCGAAGCTTTCCATTGTTCCACTCTTTGCTCTTACCTTGTGCGCGTGTGTGTGTATGTGTGTGCATGCTTGTGTGCTTTCACTCACGCACTTGTGTACTTCACTTGCTCTTGGTCTTCATACCGGTCCTCACGTCTCCACGGATTGACATTTATGAGGTGTATCTCCTCACGTTGGTACTCACCATTGTGCTAGAGTGACAGAGCTCCAAGAAGTACATGTCAAATTTTTAGAAGAATCCCCTACAAAAATAGTGATTTTCATCACTAAAAACCATTGTAAATACCATTTTCTATTTTTGTAACTCCATTTTGTTCAAGCCAAGGAGTCCTTGAGCTTGACGAGTATTAGAAGTATCATTGTTAGCAGTAGTCAAGGAACTGAAGGACTAACAAGACAAGGAAGCTTACGAAGGGAGTCAGAGCGAAGAGAAGGTACAAACAGACAGAGTAGTCAAAGAAGATCGGGCAAGTAGGCCATTATTTTTTCAGGAAGCTAAAGCATATCAAAGAGGTGGACACATAAGGAGAAGGAGCAAGTAGGGAGCTCGAAGATGTGTATGTCAAATTGTTAGAGGAAATCCCTACAAAAATAGTGATTTTCATCACTAAAAGCCATTGTAAATACCATTTCATATTTTTGTAGCTCCATTTTGTGCAAGCCCAGGAGTCCTTGAGCTTGAGGAGCACTAGAAGTAGCTACCTACCAGTTTTCATAATTTTTAGACTCCATTTGAGCCTTCAAATGGGACCTAGAACCTAATTTTTAACTAGGTCGGACACTAGGTCTGGACACGGCCAAAACCTAGTCAAAAACTATAAATAGAGCTAGAGAGCTCATTTTTGAGGTTAGCTTGTAATTGATTTGAACTTGTATGAGCATTTTGGAAGTAATCTAAAGAACTCCATTGCTTCTCTCTCTTTGTCTTACCTTGTGTGAACGTGTGTGTGTATGTGTGTGCATGTTTGTGTGCTTCTCACTCACGCACTTGTGCCTTCACTTGCTCGAGGTCATCATACCATCCTCACATCTTCCCTTATTGACATTAAAGGAGGTGCTACTCATCACTGAGCTACACCAAATTTTGGTGCCGTTGCCGGGGATCGAGCTTTGAGGACGAGCGTGTGATGGTAAGACGTAGATTTGAGACGTTGGCGTTGTAGGTAATTTCTTTACTCTTTTTTGTTTTTCTCTTTCTTACTTCATCATCATCATCACCATCATCATCCTCACCACCTCCCACCTCCATCTCCACCATCGCGAATAATTTCAGTTTTTGATCATATCACCTTCTTCCTTCCATTTCCCTCATTTCACTTGTGAGAGAGAGCGAGAGAGCAAATTGTGTGCACTGCTTTTTGCCTGTTTTCTGAGTGATCTTCGAGGTACAGCTGTATCATCCCCTCCAGCACGCTGCGTAGGTACGAACGAACTCAGAACTCTCTCTGTGTCGCAGACCTCTGTCGATCGCGATCGGCAGAAAATTTCACCTTTTGGTAAAACAAAGTACACCACCATGACATGCACAAGGAGCACATTCCAAATCACTAGAAAAAACTAAAAAATTCCGTGTTTTTCTGTCAATTGCGATTGACATCGTCGATTGCGATCGACAACCACGATCGACAGGTTCTGTCGATCGCGACCGACTGACCTTGTCAATCGCGATTGACACCATCGATCACGATCGACAGCCACGACCGACACCCCTGTCAGTCGTGATTGACACCATCGATCGCGACCGACTGAATTTTGACGATTGACTGAATTTCTCGCGTTGCCACGTATCCATCGCGACGGACACATCCCCGATTGACTGAAATCACGGTGAAAATCCTGGAAAAAGTGTCGATCGCGATTGACACCATTGATCGTGATTGACAGGACCCACGACCGACTCTGTCAATTGAGATTGACACTGTCAATTGCGACTGACGTGTTGATCGCGATCGACAGGCCCCGACGGACACCTCTGTCAATCGCGATTGACAGACCTGTCGATCGCGATTGACACGCTTTTTCGGCCAAATTTCTAGGGTTTTTAATACCAAGATTTTGGGTAATTTTTGGCATACTTATCAACCAATTAATGATTTGTGAGGTCCCTACAAGTGTGTTTTGAGAAAAATCCTGGGATTTGTCAGCCCGTTTGAGCCCTGTTTTAACCCCAAAACCCTGAACTGTCATAACTTCCTCATACGAAATCCGTTTGCTGTGATTCTTGTCTTGTTGGAAAGCGAATTTGGAAAGGCAAAGGGAAATTTGGTCTGTGAATTACATGCATGAAAGTGAACTGTCTGTCATTTGAATTGAAGTCTTGAACTAACTTTGGGACTTTTACAGGTCCACTGAGAGCACTAGAAGGCATCCAAAGCAAGGGTAATCTGCAAGCTTGAGAACTGGGTTCTTGAGCACCAAAAGAGCACGGGATCTGCAAGAGAGGTTGGAATACTCTCAACTCCGTCTGTCAATTCCTAGCTTAGGCTAAGTACGAATAGTGCTATAAGTAAGTCAGGGCAACGATAGGCATTTATCAAGTTGAAGACTACCTAAATACTCAAGTTCAAGCTAACAACATAATCTTTGTGTGGTCGAGAACTTTAAAGGAAAAGACTTAACGTGGAATGATCAACTTCAAGTGCGGAAATTAACTCCAGTATTCCTGAAGACGTGGTATCAGACAAGATCCTAAACACAATAATCGACTAAAAAGAATCAAGTAACTGATACAAAAGAACTCAGCAACAAGGTTGTACTTGGGTAAAATTGGGGATTGCTCAATAAAGCATATGAACCTTAGATCAGGATGATATCTAGGGAGGGATAGACAAAGTCTTAGGTCTTCAGAGGCTAGTGTTAATCATAATGCTAGGTCTTGGGCCCAACAGTTGAGCCATTATTCGCACTATCCTAGCTCTGAAGCTAGTGAGTCAGAGATGTCCCACAGTATGGAGAGGCCTACAGGAAGTTCAGGTGTGCCATACTTACATAGGGTAGAAGGCCCCTACAAGATGCATCTGGAATACCTTAGGACCAACCGACTAGGTGCTAGCATCTATGAGGACGGCCTAGGAAGATCCGTGGTCCAGATTAAAAACCCTGACCAATCCATTGGACTAGAACACCCAGCTGTCAAGTTTGAAAACGGAGCATACATGGACAAAGAAGGAACCATATATGTAGTCACTAGTCATCTAGATAGGACAGATGAATTTGGGAATGTGATCCCAGAAACGGACTTAGGTGACCTGGAGCAAGGAAACATGGGTGTAGAACCTAGAACCCCCCGAGGCAAATCTGCTCTCACTAGGATTATCACACCAGAGTGGATTCCCCAAGACAATAGGAGCATAGATCTGCTCCTGAACCGATAGACTGATGAAGCCTTTTGGAGGTATAGATCTGATCAGCCGAATGAGGTAGGAACAATCATGATATATGGGTTCAAAGATCCTGATAGCCCAGGTAGAGTGACCTACTTAGATCACGCTTCAGAGAGGATCTTTGTGGTTACAGAAAATGATAGGCATGCTTACACCTGGAAAGGTGAATTTATTTTCCCCCAACCAAGATCGAATGTGTCCTTTGGTCACCCAAGAGCTGGAACATCCCAAGCTCATGGAGCTCAAAGAAACAGACATAGAGATAGACCTGAGGTAAGCTTTGCCAATCCAGTGGGAAGAGAAAGAACGAGAACGAAAACAAATAGAGCGGAACCTAAGGGACTTAGAGCCCAAGGAACCAAAGGAATGCTGATGATTTCCCTCTGCCAAGGCCTAGGGAACACACTAGAACATTGAGACCGACTCAGGTAGTTAAGTCCATGAAGAACTACTTCGATGGCACAGGAGACCCATATGATCATGTGGCCGAGTTTAGGCAAGTCTTGAGAGCTGAGCAAGTTGAGGACCTATTCACGCAGTATAATGCCTTTGGTCTAACCCTTAGGAACACAACCCTTACGTGGTTTCAGCCATTGAATGAGAGACAGTTCAGGAGCATAGACCAACTCTTAGAGGCTTTCATCACTGAATTCTCTAAAAGCGGGATAAGGCATAATACTTCCTCATTGATACATAGCTTCAAGCAGACCCCTCAGGAGACCGTGAGACTTGCAGGAAGAAGGTTTAGGCAATATCTTGAGAGATGCCCTGGTCCTGAGTTGCCCACAACAGCCAAACAAGTGGCCTTATTCTTGGATGGATTGCGAAGTACAAAGTTGTGATCCTATGTGTACTTGAAGGACCCTAGGACCATAGAAGAGTGTGTACGCATGTGCATTGACATTGAGGATAACCTAGGGGAGGAACTGGAGCTTTCAAAAATCTACAAAGATTTCGATAGCGCTTCTAGCCTCTCTTCCTCATCCTCGTAGAAAAGGTAGCTCAAAAACTAGGTGTCTCTAGCAAACAAATTCCAAGGTTTGCCCCAGTAAAGAGATGCTATACTTGCGGTGGTGACCATATGGCAAACGTATGTCCCATCATGGCTCAACCCCAAGTGAACCCTAGTAGCCAGCATTGCACCATAGAACGGAGATACACAAATCACACAGCACAAGACTGCCCATACAATAAGCAAGCAGTTAGGCAAACCTACCCCCAACCCTATCCACAACAGGGAAGATACGAGAACCAGTACCCTCCACAACAATATGGTAGGCCAAAACAACCTTATCAACAACCCTACCAAAACCAACAAAGGCCTCAACCTGTGTTAGCTCAACAACCTCCAAACCCAGCAAACGTGATTCCTGTAAAGTATGCAGCTGCTGAGGAAAATTTGAATAGAGCCATAGTCCCAGTGACTCCATTGCTTTCAGAAAGTGACCCGAGTGATCATAGTTTTGATTCCACTCACATAGATAGTCCACAGGCTTACTGCATGCAGTCTCCTGAACATGGTGAGTCATACTATAGTGAAGAACCGAGTGAACTTAGTTGGGAGCCAGATTACACAAATGTTATGTATACAAATCCCAACCCTAGACCTCAACCTAGGCAAGTAAGACCTCCATTTCCTAGAGGACCATGCTACAGATGTCAGGGAGATCATCTCATTCGTGATTGCCCCTTACCTCCACCTACACAACCCTAGTCAGTGACAATCCAAGGTTTTTGCCAAGATTGTGGAAAGGAGCATCTCTTACGAGATTGCCCAAAGAATCCCAATAATATGCCAAAAATCACTCCTATCAATGTTATTGGGTGAGTGGTAAACTCTTCAGGGAGTGTGACGTCCACTACACCAGTACAGGTAGTCACTAGAGCTCAAGCCTTGCAGCAAAACCAAAGTTTAGGTCAAGAAAAGAGCTCCGAGGTGAGTGAAACAGAGAGCATAACCAAGAAGAGGACTAGAGCCTGGAGAGATAGTCGTGAAAGAGTGAAAAGGCAATGGGCAAAGAAAATGAGTGAACTTGAGGAAAGCCTAAGAGAAACGAGAGCCAGGATAACCGAACTCACATCTCAAACTCCCTCTCACACTACCCCACCTCCACCATTCCCATCTCCATCCGACCCACCACCTTCCAACCCGCCTCATGCTACTCCACCACCCCCTAGAGTAGGATCAGTCCTAGCCGATCCCACTCCTGAGGACCTAAATATGATGCTTAAGGCATATCAGGCAAGAATCCAAGAAGGGCCAAATGTGACAGATCATGAAAAGTGTTACCCGAGAGCGGAACTAGAACTTGAACAAACCAAAATTTGTGCTAAGATGGTGGAATTGGCTCAAACCATGTTTGAAGCCAGTCGCCTCTTTAACATCTCTAGTTCAGCTAAGACGCAGTTGCACTTTGATGGACTGCTAGAAAGGTTGGACAGGCTAATAGCACAATCAGAAAAGGAGCCTGTCTCTCAAAATAAGGGCAAGGCAAGTGAAAGAGAAAGCCTACCTGCCCAGGAAGCCTATGTGCCTAACTCTACGGAGCCAGACACATCTTCTTCTATGAACCGGTTCACACCAGAATTCCTACGAGAGATTCAAGAAGACAAATGGGCTAAAGAAAGTGAAGTCCCTCCTCCCATTGAACTTGTGAATGATGCACATGAACAATTCCCACAAGACATCCCATCCATTTATGAAGAGCGAGAGAGCACTCAATCTCAAGAGAGATTATACTTTGAGTCTAATTCTTTACAAGAACTACCCCATTTCACAGGCCCATGGGAAGCCAAGTCCACTTGTATGAGAGCACCCACAGTCATGGTAAGAAACAAAGACTCAGTCATACCTAGGAACACAGAGGTAGTGAAAAACACTAAAGTGCAGTGCAACCTCACCTTAGAAGAGCTACTCAAAGTTAGGCCAGAGCTATGGAAGCATGTAGCCAAACAAGTACCAGAGATAGCAAAACCTCGTTCCTAGGTAGGATCCCATAGAACAGTGCCAGAGATACCTTTGGACAAGATAGGAGACATGAGCGAAGGTGAAGAAGGAAACACCTATCTTCCCATTACCCATCAGCGGTACACAACCAAGGCAATTCTCGACTCTGCAGGAGTTGCAATTGCTACCACTTCCCTATGGAAGCGTTGGGGCAAGCCAGCACTCAGGCCCACGAGGATGAAATTGCAAATGGCTGATGGTCACATAGAGAGGCCTTTAGGACTACTTGAAGGAATAACTCTCACTACTTGTGGTGTAGAGTTTGAGCACACATTTGCTATATGCGATTTTAGCAAGAACCATGCTTATGAGATGATTTTGGGAAGACCATTTATGCGACAATTGCAAGTAGTACAGGATTGGGGAACCAATTCCTTGTACTTGCAACACTTGGGTGTTACGACCAAAGTGAATCTCAAAGATTACTCTCATAGAGATGTCCCTCCTATCCAATGGAACACCATCCATAGAGCCAAAGATGATACGGAGTCTGTGCATTCCATAGGATCAGGATCCTCATGGATGCATGAAGACACCCACTTATGGATGTGCAAAGTAGCAGTAGAAGAAGAGAAGAGAGAAAAAGCCAGAGAGGTAGGTGCGAAGGAAACACATAGATCAATTCAAGACCCATCCTATGCACCTGTAGTATTTCCGGACGAAGAATTTGAACCTCACGGCTGGGCAGAAATTTTAGCAACAATGGATATAGCCATCAATGAAGAACAATGGACACCCCACTGTGATGAGGATGGCTATGACATTTCAATTTTCTCCATAGAGCCAATCATGGGAGATGCAGTTTTAGAAGAGTGCGAACCTAGCCCTGATGCATTTGAGGATGCAAGTGACTCCGATCTAGAGTCAATCATTATGGACCCACCTTTTGCATCAGATGAAGAATACTTCTATGAAGTAGAATTCTAGCCTCAGAGACACGAAGAGATAACGAACGATGTACGATTAACCACACAAGTGACTGCTAATAATGATAGCAAGAAACTGAAGAAGAAAGAAGTCCCCCCGGAGGAAGAAGAATCTTTGTTTGAGGTCCCTGAAAACTTTAAAAAGTATGAGATAGACGATAGGAGAGTCATGATAAGAATGCCTAAACGAGAGGCACAATCAGGAGAGGCGTATGATAACAAACAAACCACCAAGAAAATAGTGGTAGCCCTAGAAGAAGGAGAGGAGAGATGCACATACATAGGCCATGACCTAACAGAGGAAGAAGAGCATGCATTAATAGCCTTGCTAAGAGAATACAGAGATGTATTCGCTTGGAGTTACAAGGATTTGAAAGGTGTAGACCCGGACATATGCTCACACACAATCCGCATGACCTCAGATGCTAAACCTTCTAAGCAAAAGCCATACACATACAATGATAATTATGTTGCCAAGATCAAAGAGGAGATAGATAGATTGGTAGAAGCTGGATTCATCTATGAAATTGAGCACACTGAGTGGGTATCCCCCATTGTAGTTGTGCCCAAGAAGAATGGAAAGCTACGTGTGTGCATTAACTTGAAGAAGGTTAATGCAGCCACAATTCGAGATAACTATCCACTTCCAATTACCAAGCATCTATTAGAAAGGGTAGCAGGCAAGGAAGTCTACAACTTCCTTGATGGATTTTCGGGCTACAATCAGGTAGCCATTGCTCCGGAAGACCAGCATAAGACAGCTTTTGCCGCAGAATGGGGCATATTTGCCTTTCGAGTAATGCCATTTGGGCTTACCAATGCTCCTGCAACCTTCCAAAGATTGATGTGTCACGTGTTTAAAGAGTTCCTGAGGAAGAGTTTAGAGGTCTATGTTGATGATCTCTGCACTCATTCCAACATTAGTCAAACACACATACCTGAGCTCAAGCAAATCTTTGACAAATGTAGAGAATATCAAGTCTGCTTGAACCCAGAAAAGTGTGTTTTCATGGTCAGGCAAGGCAAGATTCTAGGACACATAGTGTCAAAGAACGGCATATCCACTGATGAAGAGAAGGTAAGAGCCATCGCAGAGCTACCTAGGCCAAAGAATGTCAAGGAAGTACAAGCTTTCATGGGGCATTGTGGTTATTACCGACGGTTTATACACATGTATGCCATCATAGCAAAGCCTCTGTACGGACTTTTGACCAACTTTGAGTGGACTGATGAATGTGAGAATTCCTTCAATGAGCTTAAATGGCGATTATGTTCATCACCAATCTTGACCACACCAGATTGGAATAAGCCTTTTCATGTTCATGTAGATGGGAAGACTCACTTGAGAGCAGACCACCTCTCTAGGCTCACATCTGGAGAAGCCGCACAAGGAGTATCAGATGACCTTCCTGATGCTTACGTGTTTAATTTGGAAGTTATACCTCAGTGGGCTAAGCCATTAGTGCCAGTATTGACATACGGGCCTAACCACCCAGTCATAAACACTCAAGGTAGAGAGGTAGTAAAAGCCCAGAAGTACCACATCATGGCAGGAAGAATGTACAAACAAACAGATCAAGGGATCCTAGCTTGTTGTGTGGAAGAGGATGAGTATGCTAAATGGTTGCAATTGGCACATGTAGGTGCATTAGAGCAACACTAATCAAAACAACAAACCCTACAGACACTAAGGAGACTCGGAGTGCATTGGCCTCCTATGGAAGCTGATGTACATAAGATGTGTAAAGAATGCCTAATCTGTTGCACTAAACCACCTGTGGAACATGCCACTCTGTATCAAGTGTCTATAGTGCCAGATTGGAGTGAACCACTAGTAGCCTTCCTGAGGACGAAAACATTCCCTCAAGATATGACAATAGCCAGACAAAGAAGTTTAGAACAAGAAGCCCTAGACTACTCACTCATTGGTGATAGTCTATACAAGCGTGGTAAAGATGGTTACCTGAGATTATGTGTCCATGAGAGCGAATATCTCAAGATCTTGGAAGCGGCTCACCAAGGTGTAGCAGGAGGACATTTTGGACTAGATCGGGTGATCAAGGCCATACTATTTGCGGGCTTCTGGTGGCTGACCCTTCACATGGATGCACATACCTATGTGAAACGGTGTGATGTTTGTCAGAGAACTCAGTACCCTATACGCAAGGATGAGATGCCACTGAAACCTATGATGGGTGGACGTGCATTCTCTAAGTGGGGAATAGACTTCGTAGGTCCTATTAATCCCCCAGCTAAGGGTTCACATGCTGAATACATCATTGTTGCCACAGACTATCTAACAAAGTGGGTCGAGGTAAAAGCTACACCAAAGAACGATGCTCAGACAACTGCTAAGTTCCTATTTGAGAATGTCTTCACAAGATATGGGCTACCTATAGAGCTGGTAAGTGATAGAGGCACTCACTTCTTGAATGAAGTTATTGAAAATATGCTCCAAGAGTTCTTGGTTGTACACAAGAAGTCTGCCCCCTATCACCCACAAGCTAATGGACAAGCTAAAAGCACAAATAAGATTCTGTGCAATGTGCTGACCAAATTAGTGAATAATAAATGCTCTGATTGGGACAAACAAGTACACCATGCTGTTTGGGCATACAGAGTTGCCTATAAAACGGTACTCCAAGCCACTCCCTTTCAGATGGTATTCGGTCAAAATGCAGTGCTACCATTGGACTTCTTGATACCTACGCTAAAAGTAGCACATGAGCATGAATGGACGGGTCATGAACTCTCTTCGAGGATTCTTGATCTGGAGCGACTAGGTGAAACCAGACTAAGAGGGGCAGCGCGAATATATGCAGCTAAGAAAAGACAGAAGGCATACTTTGATGCCCACGTTAAGGATAAAGGCTTGAAGGCAGGAGATTTAGTTTTAGTCTACACCTTGAAGCAACATGCAAGAAAATTAGAGAAACGTGGCTATGGACCTATGATCATAAATAGGATCTCAACCAGTGGAGCAACTCAACTCGCTACATTGGAAGGTGATGTTCTCCCTAGCTATATAAGCGGATGCAGAGTCAATTTATATCAAGAACCCCTGACAGAGGAGATGCTAAATCGACTCAACACTACCAAAAAACGCAAGGAAAAGGAAAAACGAGTTCGAGAAGAGGCACAGGCGGAAGCATTGGAACGCATCCGAAGAATGAGGTTGCGAAGACTGGGTAGAGATCCGGCCAGGGCAGATGACTATGCGGACCCAGGTTATCATATGGCAATGTGTGAAGTCTCAGGAATAAGTTCTCATAGAATAATTGATAGACGACCTTTTGTAACCTTAGAGATAGGACAAGGAAAGGGTGCAAGGACTGTAAGAGCCTTGATTGACTCAGGTGCAGCCACTAGTGCTGTTAAATTTTCTTACTGTCAAAAGTTGAAATTAACTGTCAATCCTATAGAAGCATATCTCATAGGATTGGGAGGTGTGGAAACCCCTTGCATGGGCGAGGTGGAACTTCCCCTCTACATTCAAGACGAAGTAATGACAATTAAAGTGCTAGTGTGTCAAGATGAGGACCTCACGGAGCCTCTTGTCTTGGGCCAAGACTGGATCTATGATCATGCAGTCAACCTAAACCTACGAAGTGGACTCCTTCAGGTCTGGGTAAATCAGAATCGCATCACAATTGAGTTAGAAAATGAAGCACTCAAGGAATTAGACAAGGCACACACTCCTGGTCCTTCCAGGGGTACACATGAAGATGACCATGTTGTTCTTGTCCAAAACTGTGTGATGCAGAGGAATGATAATTTCAATCAAGAAGTCAAGGGTGCAACAGAACTCCCTTCTTTTCCAGAGACCAGAGGGATGCAGCAACCAAAGGTAGATCAAATACAGATGGAACAGAGTAATACCTATGCTGGAGGTCAAAAGAACGTGCGAAGCAGAATGTCTCAGCCATTGAAACATGGTCACTAGATGTGAAACCGGTCAAAACTAGTCTAGAATCTATAAAAAGAGCTAGAGAGCTCATTTTTGAGGTGACTTAGTGCTGGTTAGGGTGAGCTTAGAGCTATTTTGAGTTTGTAATTGAGATCTTGAGCAATAGAGTTGATTTCTCACCTTCCATTGTGTCTTGCTTGTCTCTTCGTAGTGTGTGTGTATGTGTGTGTGCATCTCTATGCTTCTCACCTTCACTCTCACTTCATCTCACATTCACGATCTTCATATCACTCCTATCTCTTCCGCGGATTGACATTAAGGAGGTGGAGCTTCTTAACGTGGTTCTCACCATTGTGCTAGAGCAACACCAAATTTGGCGCCGTTGCTGGGGATTGAGTCTAGGACGAATGTGTGATGGTAAGAGTATAGCAACAAGTGGCGTTGGAAGGTAAAAATTTCAGTTTTTGTTGTTGTTTTCAGTTAGTTTTTAGTGTTTTTCACCTCCCCCACACTCCATCTTCATCACCGCATCATCATCTCCAACTCCAAAAAAGAAATCAGAAAATTCACCATATCCACCCATTCCCCTCATTTCCCCTCATTTGTGCATGTGCGAGAGAGAGAGAGCTTTTGTGCTTGTGTGTACTTGTGTGTTTTTGAGTTTTCTTGCAGGTACAGAGCTCCAATGCATCAGGAAGGCTGCAAAAAGGTAAGAAAATCACTTTCTGTCAGAAATTGCCGACTGTGTCAAACCATCGCGATGGTCTACCAAGTTCGGAATTTGAGGTAAGCGAGTTCATGGGCGTGTAGGCGACCCTTGCGCCTCTAGGAATCCATTGCTGCATTTCAAAAATTCACACTTTGGTGGACCATCGCGATTGGCTCAGACCATCGCGATTGTGTCACACCATCGCGATTGGCTCACGCCATCGCGACGGCTTGGTCGGACCATCGTGACGGTTTCACACCATCGCGACGGTTCACTTGAACCATCGCGACATGGTCCTTGACCATCGCGACGATCCCATCGACCCCACGCCATCGCGATTGGCCCATGCCATCGCCTCGATAGTGCCACGTGGCAAGCTAGACCATCGTGATTGCTCACTAGCCACGCCATCGCAACGAGACCCTTACACCATCACGACAATTCAAAATTTGGACCATCGGGATTGGCCCACACCATCGCATCTGTGACCATCACGACGGTTCACATCGGACCATCACGACGGTTCACCTTGACCGTTGACTGACGCCATCGTGATTTTTCTCTCAGTTGGACCATCGCGATGCCTCACCCCGACCATCACGATTGCTCACATTTAGACCATCGCGACCGTGCACTTCAGACCATCATGACGGTTCGCGCACACGCCATCGCGACAGTTCGCCTAGACCATCACGACGGTCCCGGACCATCGTGATCATCTTAGACCATCGCAATTTCTCACCCAAACACAAATTTTAGGGTTTGATTTTTTGACCAATTTTCGGGCTATTTTTTGAAAATTTTTGGATCATTGCACTCATAGGAGACCCCTTAGCTCATATTTGGAGAAAAACCTATTTGTGAGTTTTCACCCCCCAGGGCCTGAACGGTCATATCTTTTTCATCCGAAGTCCCTTTTTTGAGCTTAATAGCTCATTTGAGGTTGACATAGTTGGGACTAGGAAAGAAAGGGGGCTTTGGAAGAGAAGTTGCCAAAGGTTAAGGGACTTTAAAAGTGTATAAACTCAAGTGCTTGATCATCCATTTGTGATATTGGTCTAATATTGGATTTTTCCAGGTCTAGCAAAGGCAACCAAAGGCATTCAAGGCAAGGCAGTGAAGGGCATAAAGCTTGGGAAGCGTGGCTTCTTGGGCATCAGAGCAACCAGGAAAGCTGACTCGAGGTTGGAAGATTACTCAACCCCCTCAGTCAATTTTTTGCTTAGGCTAAACATTAGCATTGTGGATTAACGACGATAGGAACGCCTCAAGTTCAAGAGACTTAAATTTATCAAGTTCAAGACTAAAGTAGAGGTATGTGATACGAAAACCTAAAGGAAAGAACCTAAGTCTGACAGAACGAGAACTCAAAGTACCACAGAAAGTCGAATTCCTGATGCATACATTAAGACAAGAATCTAAAGAAATTTAAAAAGAATCAAGAAAGTAATAACAAAGAATCATTGACGATCTGAGCGTGTACTGAGTGTGCAAGGAAGAAAATTAATGAACCTTAGATCGGGCAAACATATAGGTAAGTCAGACTGACGAAGCCTTAGATCATCAGAGGCAAGTGTAGGAACTACTGCATGATCGTGGGCTCAACAATTGAACACTAATTACCCCTACGAGAGCTTAGATACGAGTGAATCAGAAATGGCATTTAGCACAGAAAGACCAAAAGGAGGGTCAAATGTAGCATACTTAGAAAGACCAGAAGGACCCTATAAGACTCAGTTAGAATTTCTCCGAACCAACCGCTTAGGTGCCCGCATCTATGAGGATGGTTTGCGAAGACAAGTAGTGCAAATGTACAACCCCGATCAACCCATTGGATTGGAACATCCAGTGGTGAAATTGGAGAGAGACGCGTACATAGACAAGGAAGGAACGATGTACATCTTAAGTACACAGCCAAACAATACGAATGAGTTTGGCGTGATTCAGCTAGAGATGGAAACTAAATCTCAAGGAAAGGAACCATTAGAAGAACCTAGAACACCTAGAGGGAAATCTATACTGACATGAGTACTAGTTCTAGATTGGACCCCTCATGATAACAGAAGCATAGAGTTGTTTGTAAATAAAGAAATTGACGAAGCATTTTGGAGGTACAGAACAGAACAACCTAGCGAGGTAGGCTCCATCATAATCTACGAATTCAAGGACCCGGATACACCTGGAAAGGTTGTATACCTGGATGAGACTTCAGAAAGAGTCTTTGTGGTACCTAACCACGCTAGAAACACGTACACATGGAGAGGCGAATTAGTATTCCCTCCATCTAGAACAAACGTAAATGCGAGCCAACAAGGGGCAGGAACTTCCTCCGCCCATGCTAATCAAAGAGAGAAAAATAAAGAGAGACCGGAAGTACGCTTCAATCACCCCATAGGGAGAGATAGAACGACCATAGACACGGACCGAGTGGAAAGACAAAGAATGCCAGGAGGTAGAGAACACGCAAGAATATTGAGACCCACTCAATTAGTAAAATCAATGAAAAATTATTTTAATGGGACATGAGATCCCTATGACCATGTCGCAGAATTCAAGCAAGTACTAAGAGCAGAACAAGTCGAAGACATGTTCACGCAATATAATGCATTTGGAATAACGTTAAAGAATACCACTTTAACTTGGTTTCAACCATTGCAGCAAAGGCAATTTAGAGACATCCATCACTTTTTAGAGTCATTCATCACTGAATTCTCTAAAAGTGGGATCAGACATGACACGTCTTCATTGATTCATAGTTTCAAACAGACCCCTCAAGAAACAATTAGACTGGCAGGACGTAGGTTTAGACAATATGTTGAAAGATGCCCAATGCAAGAGTTACCCTCACAGGCCAAGCAAGTGTCATTGTTTTTAGATGGCCTGTTGAGCTCTAAACTACGCTCCTATGTGTACCTAAAAGAACCCAGAACGCTAGAGCAGTGTGTAAGAATTTGTATAGACATTGAGGACAACTTAGGAGATGAGTTGGAACTCTCAAAAGGCTACAAGGACTCGAACTGTTCTTCTCTAGCATCCACAAAATTGTCTAGCTCAATAGAAGATCTAGCAGAAAAAGTAGCCCAGAAACTAGGAGTTTCTAGTAAACAGATGCCCAAGTTAACAAATAACGTACGTTGTTACACCTGTGGTGGAAATCATTTGGCAAATGTGTGCCCCAATGCAACACAAACACAAGCCAACCCTAGTGGCCAATACTGTACTATTGAGAGAAGATACACGAATCATACGGCTCAGGACTGCCCATACAACAAACAGGCCGTGAGATATAACTACCCGCAAGCATACCTGCAGCCTGGTAGGTATCAAGGCCAATACAATGCTCAGCCATATTACTATAGGCCTCCTCAAAACTACCCGTATCAGGCACAACAAAGACCTCAACCTGTCTTAGCTCAGCAGCCACCCCCACCAGCGAATGTCATCTCTGTTAAATACGCTGCAACAGAAGAGAACCTAAGTAGGGCCTTAGTGCCTTCTTCACCTTTGATCACAAAGAGTGACCCGAACTCAAACAGTTTTGACTCTACTCATGTAGATAGTCCACCTGCGTATTACACAGAGTCACCAGAACATGTGGAGACATATCATTATGATAGTCCACCAGTGGAACCTAGTTGGGAGCCAGACTATGCTAATGTGATGTACAAAAACCCAAATCCACGGCCCCAATTGAGACAGCAAAGACCACAGGGCCCTAGAGGACCATGCTTTAGGTGCCAAGGAGATCACTTCATAAAGGATTGTCCACATCCCCCGATAGTAGGGCAATCACAGTACTATAACATCCAAGGCTTTTGTGCCGATTGTGGCAAAGCTCACATAATCAAAGATAGTCCTAAGAATCCAGTTAACACTTTAAATGTGACACCGATCAACGTGATAGGTATTGTACACAATGCAGATGGATCCAACCCTACATACGTGCCTATCCAAGCTATAACCAGAGCCCAGGCGCTCTTACAGAACCAACAACTTAATCAAGAGAAAATAGCCGGAACTAGTGAATTTGCAGAATCTAGTAGTAAAAAAACGAAATCTTGGAAAGATTCCAGAGAGAGGATCAAGAGAAAATGGAGTAAGAAGATAACTGAGTTGGAAGGAAGTTTAAAAGAGTCGAGAGCCAAAATCCTAGAATTGACTTCATAGGAGTTGAATCAAGAGAACCCAGCTCAGAAATCAGGATCAGTTTTAGCGGAACCCATACCAAAAAATCTAGACATGATGTTTTGTGCATATCAGGCTAGATTAAAAGAGGGACCTCAAGTAGCTGAAATGAGTAAGAACTACCCTTGAGTAGACTTAGAAATAGAGAACTAAACTTTGCATGAAGATGGTAGAATTAGCACAAGCTTTGTTCGAAGCCTCTAGATATCTTAATTGCAATAACATGGAAAAACCTGAATTACACTTTCAAGGACTAATGGAGAGGCTAGAATACTTGATAGAAAGCAAAGAGAAAAAGGATCGGCATAGGAACCCTACTGTCCTAGAGACACAGGAAAGGAATGCACCATCCCTGTCTCAAGTACCCAATACAAAAAGTCAAGACAACGTGTCTTCCATACATAGGTACTCACATGAATTTTTGAGAGAAATCCAAGAAGAGAAATGGAGAAAAGAATGAGGAACCCATCCTCCTATTCAAGAAATAGACGACTTGCAGGAACAATTTCCCCAAGATATCCCCTCTATTTACGATGATGTAGAGGAAGAACAACTGAGTGAGCACACAGGATTTGAATCCAATTCTTTACAAGAATTACCTCAGTTCACAGGACCTTGGGAAGCAAAGTCTATTAGTATGAGAGCACCCACGATAATAGTGAGGAATGAAGAATCGGTAATCCCAAGAAACACGGAAGTGATCAAGAACACTAAAGTACAATGTAACCTCACTCTAGAGGAGTTGTTAAAGGTTAAACCAGAACTGTGGAAACATGTAGCAAATCAATTCCCTGAGCTTGCTACTACTCCCTCACAGATAGGATCACATAAGAAGGTACCAGAGATACCAGTAGAAAAGATCGGAGATGTAAGTGAAGGAGAGGAAGGTAATACTTATCTTCCAATAACTCATCAGGGCTACACCACGAAAGCCATCTTAGATTCAGGAGCCGGAGTAGCCATCGCTACCACCGCTTTATGGAAACGTTGGGGTAAGCCAGCACTCAGACCTACCAGGATGAAACTACAAATGGCTGATGGACACATAGAAAAACCATTAGGCTTACTAGAAGGCATATCTCTCACCACTTGTGGTGTGGAATTTGAGCATACCTTTGCCATTTGTGACTTTGTGAAAAATCATGCTTATGAGATGATATTGGGACAACCATTCATGCGTTAGTTGCAAATTGTACAAGATTGGGGAACTAATTCTTTGTACTTGCAACATTTAGGAGTGACTACTAAAGTCAATCTTAAAGACTATTCACATCGAGATGTACCCCCAATACAATGGAATACCATCCATAAGACAACAGTAGAAACAGAATCAGTACACTCTTTAGAGTCAGACCCCTCATGGTTACACGAGGACACTCACTTATGGATGTGTAAAGTTGCAAAACAAGAGGAAGAACGGTTAGAAGCAAGGACTTTAGGTGCAGAACAACATCCACAAACTCTTCAAGACCCAGCTTACGCACCAGTAGTATTCCCAAATGAAGAGTTTGAACCCCATGGTTGGGCAGAAATCCTAGCAACCATGGACGTAGCCATCAATGAAGAACAATGGACACCCCACTGTGACGAGGATGGCTATGACAGTTCAGTTTTCACGATAGAGCCAATCATGTGTGATTCAGTTTTAGAAGAATGTGAACCTAGCACTGATGCATTTGAGGATGCAAGTGACTTCGATTTAGAATCAATTATCATGGACCCACCCTTTGCATCAGAAGAAGAATATTTTTACGAAGTAGAAACTCATCCTCAGACACACGAAGAAATTACGAATGAGGTGAGATTATCCACTCGAGTGAATAGCAAGAGTGAAGGCAAGAAAAGAAAGAAGAAAGAAACCATGTTAGAAAAAGAAGAATCTTTGTTTGAGGTTCTAGAGAACTTCAAGAAGTATGAAATCGAAGATAGAAGAATAATGGTACGAATGCCTACTAGAAAAGCTGAAGTTGGAGAGGTATATGATAACCGAGAGAAAACCAAGAAAATCATAGTAGCCATAGAAGGAGAAGAAGAAAAGTGTACTTACATAGGGCATGATTTGACGAAGGAAGAAGAAGAAGAATTAGTTGCCTTATTGCGCGAATATAGAGATGTGTTCGCCTGGAGTTACAAAGATTTGAAAGGAGTAGATGCAGATATATGTTCTCATAGAATCCCTATGACTCCAGATGCAAAACCTACGAAACGGAAACCATACACATACAATGATAACTACGTCGCGAAGATTAAAGAGGAGATAGATCGTTTGATAGAAGAAGGATTTATTTACGAAATTGAGCATACCGAATGGATAACCCCCATTGTGGTAGTGCCCAAGAAAAATGGAAAATTACGTGTGTGTATTAACCTTAAAAAAGTTAATGCCGCCACGATTAGAGACAATTATCCTCTTCCTATCATAGAACACTTATTGGAAAGAGTTGCGGGCAAGGAAGTTTACAGCTTTCTTGATGGTTTCTCAGGCTATAATCAAGTAGCCATTGCTCCAGATAACCAACACAAGACGGCTTTTGCCACTGAATGGGGCATATTTGCATTTCGTGTGATGCCTTTTGGCTTAACAAATGCACCCACTACTTTCCAGCGACTCATGTGTCATGTTTTTAAGGAATTCTTACGCAAGAATTTGGAAGTTTATGTCGATGACTTATGTGCACATTCAAATGTAAGACAGACACATATCCCAGAACTAAGACAAATATTTGACAAATGTCGAGAATATCAAGTTTGTTTGAACCCAGAAAAATGCGTTTTCATGGTCAGGCAAGGCAAAATTCTAGAACACATTGTGTCAAAGAATGGAATCTCTACGGACAAAGAAAAAGTGAAAGTGATTGCAGATCTACCTAGACCAACTAACGTAAAAGAGGTACAAGCATTTATGGGCCATTGCGGTTATTATAGACGATTCATACACATGTATGCAATCATAGCCAAGCCTTTGTACTCTCTTTTGACCAATTTTGAATGGACAGATGAGTGCGAGAATTCATTCAATGAACTCAAATCAACACCTATATTGACAACCCCCGATTGGAGTAAGCCATTCCATGTGCATGTGGATGCATCCAATTACGCCATAGGATGTGTGTTAGCACAACCCACGAGTGAAGGTAACATAGATCTCCCCATAGATTACGCGAGAAGACAATTGAACACAGCAGAAAGAAATTACACCACTACGGAACGAGAAGAATTAGGAATGATCTACGCAGTAAAGAAGTTCAGGCACTATTTGTTGGCAAACAAGTTCAAATTCTTTACAGATCATCAAGCCCTATTGTACTTAGTCAACAAGCCATGTAACATGGGACGATTAATACGTTGGTTTCTATTACTCATGGAGTATGATTTTGAAGTAGTAGTCAGAAAAGGAAAGACACATCTGAGAGCTGACCACCTTTCAAGATTAACCTCAGGAGAAGCTCCTCAAGGAATAGTGGACAAATTACCTGATGCATACTTGTTTAACCTTGAGATAGCACCAGAATGGGCTAAGCCGATAGTCCCTATTCTCACGTATGGACCCAAGAATCCTAGGATAAGGATCAAGGAAGGAGAGATTACCAAGTATCAGAGATACCAAATCATAGCAGGAAGCATATATAAACAGGATAATCAAAAGATTCTTGCTTGTTGTGTAGATGAATCAGAACATGCGAATTGGTTGCAATTAGCACATGTAGGTGCATTGATGCAACATCACTCAAAACATCGTACATTGCAGACTCTGCATAGACTAGGAGTATATTGGCCCACGATGGAAGCAGATGTCTACAAGTTGTGTAAAGAATGCCATGTTTGTTGTGAAAGACCACCGGTGTCGACGAGATTTTCTCTCCTCTCTCACTTGTGAAGGCCTACAAAAAACATATTTGATGAAGGTAGCCGGAATTCCCCGAGAAGTCCAGGATGCATCAAGGATGTCAAAGGAAGTTCACATACAAAGTTTCAAAGAAATCAAGAAAGTCCATGGTAGCGGTCAAAGCTAGTCAAAGTTGGGAAATTAGGGCAAAAATTTCATTGTCACCAAATTAGATGAAAATTCATATACTTGTAAAGATTGTCAAAGGCAGTCTATAGCCCAAATTTCAGCAGAAAATGGATTTTGTAGCACATTGATATGCTATGTTCATTTTGTAAAAATATAATTTTTCTAGTTTGACCCTACAAATTCTTGTATAGAAATTTATGTTAGCCATATGGTTTGGCATGTATAGAGACCATATTTGGCTACATATTTGTACAAATTTTCAAGGCTATTAGAGCTTCCTAGACACCTTAATGCCACCTTGCAAGCTTCCAAATGTAGTCAAACTTGTACAAGGGAGATTCAGATGGGAGTTTTTTCTGCATATTCCTGAAGGAGATCTTTGGAAACATAGTCCTACAAAGTTTCATCTTCATCAAAGCCTATTTAAAGGGTCAAAGAGTACAAAGTCCAGTTTTCAAGATCATCGCAATTTTCTAGTTTAAGCAAATTGAAGGGTTGAAGGGCCACCACATGGTGAAAGCTGATTGAGCCATGTTGTACGATCAAGATGAGCTCATATTCAAGGGTGGAGATGCACTTATTCTTAAAGCAAGGAGGATCCACGAGTTTTTCCATAAAATAAGATTTGACAATCAAAGATCAATAATGTAGCTTTTCTCAAAAAATAGTGGCTTATCTTATCCAAACTGATGTCAGCACTGATCGGACGGTCGAGATCATCCCCATATCCAATGGTGGAGAATGAAGGCGCCTAAATTTCACTCCTTTACACTAGATTTGATAGAAAGAACAATTCCAAGCCATTGATTTGATTAATCAAATGGTTGTAATCGAAAGTAGTGATCCTAGAGTTGAGAGTTGATTTCTCTAGATCCAAGGGCCCAAATTCATTCAAAAAACTATATAAACCCCCCTCCAAACTCCTAGAGCATCATTGTTAGGCATCCATAGGGCTCATGCTAGCTTACGGTTTCCTTGAGACGATCACCCTCGGTTGAGCGAGTGAGGATCCAAGGTGGGCTAGTATGAGTATAGTACCTAGTTTCAAATTTAAGTTAGAACTCCAATCTAGGATAGGCTCTTGAAATTAGCATCTCTATCTTAACTCACCCTTGGTGGAGCGTGTGAGTGAGTTAGAGCTGATTTTAATGAGTCTTAGACTTCTTTAGTTAGACGTTATGAGCCTAGACATACATAGGGTCACTGAAGTGGAACTCACCTTCTTACGCGTGACATTCGATTGAACTGTCATGGTTTGAGGGTCGGAACCACCTTTGATCAGTAGACTGCCTAGCTTGACGTACCACGATGCTCTTCTACATGTATCTTAATTCAAATCCTTTTAATTCATGTCACTTGTCACTTGTCTCTTGTCTCCTCTCTCAGTCTCTTAAGTATTTTTACATGTCTTCTATTTCTTCTATGTGTGAGAAGGCTCCGCAGTATTGCGTTGAACCAGTGAGGATGTTTCTTTGATCATAATTCACTTGCATGCATATAATCCATACATACCCATACATATTGATTAGTTTCTGAAAGTGTATAAGAAGCTCTAATATTGGACCATTCTTCCTTTCGAAACTGATTTATGTGTAAGGATTCCATCTATTCACGTCATGCATACATATCATCCAAAGAAGACTATGCATATGGATTAGAATTAGGAAGTGTTTAAGAAGCTCCTTCAATGGACCATTCTTCCTTCCAAAATTGATTCGTGTGTATGGTTCTCTTTCATTCTTATCATTCATGTTCATAAATCTAACTTGCACTCCTACATTCCCATTCCCATAATCAATTCAACATCTCTCTCTTCTCCATACTCAACATTAATTTCACTTTCATGTCCTTAAACCTTCCAACATTCATTAGCTTCATACACCCTATGTGTGCCACGACCGGACCCGATCCACCTGGATTGCGATCACCTCCACATTTGAACCCGATATGAAACGCTTCGTGGCATTTGCTTCTGATCTTGTTGGGAGGTTGTGATCCATATCCTTTGTTTCATATTTCATCCTCATCATATCATCATCATCAGTCTTGAGTGTTGCACTAGATTTCTCACAGTATCGTGCACATCTTCGTCGTGAAGTAAACACATTTGTGAGAGATCTAGAGCATCGTGCATCACTTGCTTATTCACATAAGATGGAGGAAGGATTCAAATCCCTTATTGTTGAGAAACAAGGCCAAAGAATAGTCTCTTCTATGTTGAGAGAGAAGGGAAAATTCAATGGCATCAACATCACAAGCTACTTAGATTTGTTTGAAGAGCAAGCTATGACTTTTGGTCTTCCTGAAGATCTTTTGATATCATTCTTTGAACGAATTGTTGATAGCTCTATCATAAACCGTGTCACTCAATATGATAGTCTTCCTTGGAGTGATTTTAGAAAGGAGATGCTCAAAGAATTCTATCTTGAAGATTATAGCCAACATAATCGGGATGGATTCTTACGATGGGTCAATTCCCCAAAGCCTAGTAGCTCTATTACTCACTTACAAAATGAGTATATTAGACGCTATGAGCAACTTCCTGATGAGGATAAGATAACTTTGGAACCTGATCTTGTGATCAATTTTCTTAAGCTTCTTCATCCTGAAACTCGTAGGGAAGTTGAACAGTGATTAGAAGAGCCAGATAAGCGCTATGGTCTTACTGACAATTGGCAAAAAGTGCACAAAGTAGTAGAGGCTGTAGCCCATAGACATCAAAGACAATCCATGCTTTATGACCAAACTAGTCTTCCTCAAGCTAGCCTTCCACAAACTAAGGAGCAAGTTAGAGAACAATCCCATTGTTGAGAGCAGTATGGGCACCCAAGGACTGACTAGACAAGGAAGCCAACGGAGAGAGTCAGAACAAGGTGAAGGAGTAAGTAGACAAAGCAGTCGACGCAAATCTGGCAGATAGGCCCTTCAATTTTTCCAAATCTACATCTTTTAACAGTGATTCTTATCACTAACAATCATTGTAAATACCATTTCATATTTTTGTAGCTCCATTTTGTGCAAGTCAAGGAGTCCTTGAGCTTGAGGAGCCTTAGAAGTACCTACATATCAATTTTCATATTTTTTAGACTCCGTTTGAGCCCTCAAATTGGCCCTGGAACCTAATTTTTAACTAGGCCGGACACTAGGTCTGGACAGGGCCAAAACCTAGTCAAAAACTATAAAAAGAGCTAGAGAGCTCATTTTTGGGGTTAGATTGTAATTGAAACGAACTTGTAAGAGCATTTTGAAAGTAATCTAAAAGCTCCATTGATTCTCACTCTTTGTCTTGCCTTGTGTGCTCGTGTGTGTGTATGTGTGTGCATGCTTGTGTGCTTCTCACTCACACACTTGTGCTGCCACTTGCTCGAGGTCTTCATACCATCCTCACGTCTTCCCGGATTGACATTAAAGGAGGTGCTACTCATCACTGAGCTACACCAAATTTTGGCGCCGTTGCCGGGGATCGAGCTTTGAGGACGAGCGTGTGATGGTAAGACGTAGAGTTGACGCGTTGGAGTTGTAGGTATTTTCTTCACTCTCATCGATTTTCTTTTACTTTTTTCACCATCTTCATCACCATCATCATCATCACCATCTCCCACGTCCATCTCCATCATCGCGAAAATTTCAGTTTTTTGACTATATCCCCACCTCCACCTCATTTCCCTCATTTCACTTGTGAGAGAGAGCGAGAGAGCGAAATTGCATGTGCTGTTTTTGCATGTTTCTTGAGCTATCTTGCAGGTACAGGTCACATCACCATCTCCAGCTTCCCGCGCAGGTACGGAACTCGACGAAACTGTCTCGCAGTCGCCGCCTTCTGTCCATCGTGATTGACAGAAATTTTCACTTGTTGGTAAATCTGAGTGCACCACAGTGGACTAGAGACCCTGCACACCACATTCCCACTAAAATTTTTGAAAATCTTGCAAAATTTCAGTCCATCGCGATTGACAGCTCTGTCCATCGCGATTGACTGCCTGTCCATCACGATTGACTGAAGTCTCTGTCCATCGCGATTGACTGCCTGTCCATCGCGATTGGCTGAAGTCTCTGTCCATCGCGATTGACTGCCTGTCCATCGCGATTGACTGCCTGTCCATCGCGATTGACTGAAGTCTCTGTCCATCGCGATTGACTACCTGTCCATCGCGATTGACTCAACCGCCTGTCCATCGCGATTGACTGCCTGTCCATCGCGATTGACTGAAGTCTCTGTCCATCGCGATTGACTACCTGTCCATCGCGATTGACTCAACCACCTGTCCATCGCGATTGACTGAGTGTCCATCGCGATTGATTGAATTGGGTGTCCATCGCGATTGACTGAACTCTTTGTCCATCGCGATTGACTGGGTGTCCATCGCGATTGATTGAATTGGGTGTCCATCGCGATTGACTGAACTCTCTGTCCATCGCGATTGACTGAGTGTCCATCGCGATTGACAGCCCTATCCATCGCGATTGACAGCCAATTTTAGCCAAATTTTTTAGGGTTTGTTAATTGAAAAGTTGGGCTAATTTTGGGCACAAATATTATGCTCTTGAGCACATGGGGAAGCCTTAGGAAAACAACTTGGGGAAAACCTGTTGCACAGTGATCCTGTTTGAACCCTGTCGTAACCCTAGAACCCTGAACGGTCACAACTTTTTCATACGAGATCCATTTTTTGATCTCTAGGGCTTGTTGGAAAGCTCGTAGCATATACTACACGCCCTCAACTGTTTTTTATAAAGATAATGCATTGATTTTCAGATAGGGTATTTTGAAGTTGACCATATCCAGGGGGATCAAAGTCAGGGGTCCTTAGGATTGTTTTCTTGAAAATCACTATGCAAGTTTGTGTTTGTGCTACATGAATGAAAAATTGATTCTGTCTTTGGAATGTAAATTTCAAAGCTAACTTTGAAACTCTTACAGAGCATCGAGAGGCGTTCTAAGCAAGTGTAAGTGCGAGCTTGGGAACACATTTCCTGGGCACTCAAGGGCAATCGAGCAGGAAACAAAAGGTTGGACACTTTTAACCCCCTCTGTCAATTCATAGCTTAGGCTAAGAACGACGAGAGGTAGGAGTAAGTCGGAGCGACGATAAGCAGTTATCAAGTTGAAGACTACCTAAAAACTCAAGTTCAAGCTAAAAATTTAATCTCTGTACTGTCGATAACATAAAGGAAAAGAACCTAACGTGGAACGATCAATTGCAAGTGCGAAACAACATTCAAACATTCCTGACGACGTGATATCAGACAAGAACTCAAACCATTAAAATAACTAAAAAGAATCAAGTGACTGGTACCAATTAATCGGCAACGAGGTTGTACTCTGGAAAAAAAATTTGGGCTAATCAGTTAGGCATATGAACCTTCGATCAGGACGACACCTAGCAAGAGAGAGACAAAGTCTTAGGTCTTCAGAGGCTAGTGTCAATCACACTGCAAGGTCTTGGGCCCAGCAGTTGAGCCACCACTCATACTACCCTAGCTCTGAGACCAGTGAGTCAGAAATGTCTCAAGGCATGGACAAACCTACGGGAAGTTCAGGAGTGCCTTATTTGTACAGGGTAGAAGGCCCTTACAAAACACAGCTGGAATATCTTAGGACCAACCGATTAGGTGCTAGCATCTATGAGGACGGCTTAGGAAGATCTGTGGTCCAGATTAAAAACCCTGATCAATCCATTGGACTAGAACACCCAGCTGTCAAGTTTGAAAATGGTGCATACTTGGACAAAGAAGGAACTATATATGTAGTCACTAGTCACCCTGATAGGACAGATGACTTTGGGAATGTAATCTCAGAAGCGGACTTTGGTGACCTGGAACAAGGGAACATGGGTGCGGAACCTAGAACCCCTCGAGGTAAATCAGTTCTCACTAGGATTATCACGCCTGAATGGGTCCCCCAAGACAACAAGAGCATAGAGTTGCTCCTCAATCGAGAAACTGATGAAGCCTTTTGGAGGTATAAGTCTAATCAGCCAACAGACATAGGAAATATCATGATCTATGAGTTTAAGGATCCGGATAGCCCAGGCAGAGTGACCTACTTAGATCATGCTTCAGAACGGATCTTTGTGGTGAAAGAAAATGATAGGCATGCTTACACTTGGAAGGGTGAATTTATTTTCCCTCAACCAAGATCAAATGTATCCTATGGTCACCCTGGGGCTGGAACTTCCCAAGCTCATGGTACGCAAAGAGACAGAAGTAGAGATAGACCAGAAGTAAGTTTTGCCAACCCAGTGGGCAGAGAAAGAACGAGAACAGAGACGAATAGGGTAGAACCTGAGATGCATAGAGCCCACAGGAACCAAAGAAATGTAGATGGATTCCCTCTGCCGAGGCCTAGAGAGCACACAAGAACTTTGAGACCCACCCAGCTAGTTAAGTCCATGAAGAATTACTTTGACGGCACAGGAGATCCCTATGATCATGTGGCGGAGTTCAAGCAAGTCTTGAGAGCTGAACAAGTGGAAGATCTGTTCACGCAGTACAATGCCTTCGGTCTAACCCTTAGGAACACAGCACTTACATGGTTTCAGCCATTAGATGAGCGTCAGTTCAGGAGCATAGACCAACTCCTAGAGGCATTCATTGTAGAGTTCTCTAAGAGCGGCATAAGACACAATACCTCCTCATTGATTCACAGCTTCAAACAGACCCCCCAAGAGACTGTCAGATTGGCCGGAAGAAGATTTAGACAATATCTTGAAAGGTGCCCTATTTCGGAACTACCCACATCTGCTAAACAAGTAGCCTTATTCCTTGATGGATTGCTGAGTACGAAATTGAGATCCTATGTGTATCTGAAGGACCCTAGGACTATAGAAGAGTGTGTACGCATGTGCATTGACATTGAAGATAACCTAGGGGAAGAACTAGAGCTTTCCAAAATCTACAAAGGTTCAGATAGTGCATCTAGTCACTCTTCCACGCAGTCCACATCAATTGAGGAACTTGCCGAAAAAGTAGCGCAGAAATTAGGTGTAACTAGCAAACAAATCCCAAGGTTTGCCCCTGTGAAAAGATGCTATACATGCGGTGGTGACCATATGGCGAATGTCTGCCCTATTATGGCTCAACCCCAAGTAAACCCTAGCAGCCAGTACTGCACCATAGAACGGAGATACACCAATCACACCGCACAAGATTGCCCATACAACAAGCAGGCAGTTAGGCAACCCTATCCGCAGCCCTACCAACAAGGCTGATACCAGAACCAAAATCCACCACCACAATATGCTAGACCCCAACAAACCTATCAGCAACCATATCAGGCCCAACAGAGACCCCAACCGGTGCTAGCTCAACAGCCTCCAAACCCCGCTAACGTGATTCCAGTAAAGTATGCTGTGGCAGAAGAAAACCTGAATAGGGCCATAGTACCAGTAACCCCATTGATCTCAGAAAGTGACCCGAGTGACCATAGCTTTGATTCTACACATGTCGATAGTCCCCAGGCTTACTACATGCAGTCTCCAGAACATGGTGAGTCCTACTATAGTGAAGAACCAAGTGAACCTAGTTGGGAGTCGGATTACACGAACGTCATGTATGCAAACCCCAACCCTAGGCCTCAACCTAGGCAGGTACGACCACCCTTTCCTAGAGGACCATGCTACCGATGTCAGGGGGATCACTTCATTCGTGATTGTCCCTTACCTCCACCTACACAAAATCAGTCCGTGACGATCCAAGGCTTTTGCCAAGATTGTGGAAAAGAGCATCTCTTACGAGATTGCCCAAAGAACCCCAATAATATGCCAAAAATCACTCCTATCAATGTGATTGGGTTGGTTGTGGATGCCTCAGGAAGTGTCACTTCCACTGCACCAGTGCAGGTGGTTACTAGAGCTCAGGCATTGCAGCAAAACCAAGAGGCAAGCCAGGAAAAGGGCCCAGAGGCTAGTGAAACCGAGAGCGTGACAAAGAAAAGGACTAGAGCGTGGAAAGATAGTCGAGAAAGAATGAAAAGACAATGGGCTAAAAAGATGAGTGAGCTTGAGGAAAGCATAAGAGAAACCAAAGCGAGGATAACTGAACTCACAGCTCCAACTCCCTCTCACATTACCCCGCCTCCACCACTCCCACCTCCATCCAACCCACCACTTTCCCCACCGCCTCATCAAATCCCACCACCCCCTAGAGTAGGATCAGTCCTAGCTGATCCCACTCCCGAAGACCTTAATATGATGCTGAAAGCTTATCAGGCCAGAATCCAAGAAGGGCCAAACGTAACTGATCATGAAAAATGCTACCCTAGAGCCGAGCTAGAGCTTGAACGAACCAAAATTTGTGCCAAAATGGTGGAATTGGCTCAGACCATGTTTGAAGCCAGTCGCCTGTTTAACATCTCTAGTTCAGCTAAGACGCAATTACACTTTGATGGACTGTTAGAAAGAATAGAGAAGCTAATTGCACAATCAGAAAGGGAACCTGCCCCTCAAAGAAGGGAAAGGGCAAGAGAACGGATAAGCCAGCCTCTTCAGAAAGCCCACGTGCCTCCTCAAGAAGCCTATCTTCCTCCCCAAAAGGCAGATGGGCCTCCCCCGAAAGCTTATGTACCTCCACAGGTGACCCACATTCCTTCTCAGAGAGCGTATGAGCCTGTTCGGAAAAGTAATAGAATAAGTAATCCTCCCCAAGAAGCTTGTGCTCCAGCCATCTATGGGAACGAGGAGAGAGCCAACGATAGAATAAGCCCTCCTTCCCAGGTTGCATATGCGCCTAATTCTACGGAGCCAGACACTTCTTCTTCTATGAATCGGTTTGCACCAGACTTCCTACGAGAGATTCAAGAAGACAAATGGGATAACGAAAGTGAAGTCGCCCCTCCTTTTGAACTTGTGGATGATGCACACGATCAATTCCCACAAGACATCCCATCTATTTACGGGGAACATGAGAGTGCTCAGTCTCACGAGAGATTGGACTTTGAGTCTAATTCCATACAAGAGCTACCCCACTTCATAGGCCCATGGGAAGCAAAGTCCACATGTATGAGAGCACCCACAGTCATGGTAAGGAACGATGACTCAGTCATATCAAGGAACACGGAGGTAGTAAAGAACACCAAGGTGCAGCGCGATCCCACTTTGAAAGAACTGCCTAAGGATAGACCAGAAGCGCGAAAATATGTAGCCAGTCGAGTAACTGAAGTTGCAAAACCTCGTTCCCGGGTAGGATCCCATAGGACAGTGCCAGAAATTCCCTTGGACAAGATAGGAGATATGTGTGAAGGTGAAGAAGGGAATACCTATCTTCCCATTACCTACCAGAACTACACCACCAAGGCAATTTTGGACTCAGGTGCAGGAGTTGCAATTGCCACCACCTCCTTATGGAAGCGTTGGGGCAAGCCAGCACTCAGGCCAACGAGGATGAAATTGCAGATGGCCGATGGTCACATAGAGAAGCCCTTGGGATTGCTAGAAGGCATAACTCTCACCACTTGTGGTGTTGAGTTTGAGCATAGCTTTGCTATATGTGACTTTAGCAAAAATCAGGCCTATGAGATGATTTTGGGAAGACCATTCATGCGACAGTTGCAAGTGGTACAGGATTGGGGGACCAATTCTTTGTACCTGCAGCACTTAGGTGTTACGACCAAAGTCAATCTCAAGGATTATTCTCATAGAGATGTACCTCCTATCCAATGGAATCCCATCCATAGAGCCAAAGATGATACGGAATCTGTGCATTCCATAAAATCTGGATCCTCATGGATGCATGAAGATACTCACTTATGGATGTGCAAGGTAGCAGTAGAAGAAGAGAAGAGAGAGAAAGCCAGAGAGGTAGGTGCGAAAGAAACCCATAGATCAATCCAAGACCCAGCCTATGCACCTGTAGTTTTTCCAGACGAAGAATTTGAACCTCACGGTTGGGCAGAAATCTTAGCAACAATGGACGTAGCCATCAACGAAGAACAATGGACACCTCACTGTGATGAGGATGGCTATGATATTTCAGTCTTCTCCATTGAGCCAATCATGGGAGAGGCAGTTCTAGAAGAATGCGAACCTAGCCCTGATGCATTTGAGGATGCAAGTGACTCCGATCTAGAGTCAATCATTATGGACCCAACATTTGCATCAGATGAAGAATACTTCCATGAAGTAGAATTTCAAACCCAGAGGCATGGAGAGCTGACAAATGACGTAAGATTAGCAACACATGTGAGCCCGAAGGAAGAAGGGAAGAAACGAAAGAAGAGAGAAGCCTCACCAGAAGAGGAAGAATCTTTGTTTGAGGTCCCCGAAAATTTTAAGAAGTATGAGATAGATGATAGGAGAGTCATGATAAGAATGCCTAAACGAGAGGCACAAGCAGGAGAGGCCTATGATAACAAAGAAACTACCAAGAAAATTGTAGTGGCCCTAGAAGAAGGAGAGGAGAGATGTACGTACATAGGTCATGACCTAACAGCGGAAGAAGAGCACGAATTGATTGCCTTGCTAAGAGAATACAGACATGTATTCGCTTGGAGTTACAAGGACTTAAAAGGTGTTGACCCTGACATATGCTCACACACTATCCCCATGACCTCAGATGCCAAACCCTCTAAGCAAAAGCCTTATACATATAATGATAATTACGCTGCTAAGATCAAGGAAGAGATAGATAGATTGGTCGAAGCCGGATTTATCTATGAAATTGAGCACACCGAATGGGTATCCCCCATCGTGGTGGTGCCCAAGAAGAATGGCAAGCTGCGTGTGTGCATTAACTTGAAAAAGGTTAATGCCGCCACGATTCGAGATAACTATCCGCTTCCCATCACAGAACATCTCTTAGAAAGAGTGGCAGGCAAGGAAGTGTACAGCTTCCTTGATGGATTTTCGGGCTACAATCAAGTAGCCATAGCTCCAGAGGATCAGCATAAGACAGCCTTCGCCAGAGAATGGGGCATTTTTGCTTTTAGAGTAATGCCATTTGGGCTTACCAATGCACCAGCTACCTTCCAGAGGCTGATGTGCCATGTGTTTAAGGAGTTCCTGAGGAAGAGTTTAGAAGTCTATGTTGATGATCTTTGTGCTCATTCCAATGTTAGACAAACCCATATTCCTGAACTCAGACAAATCTTTGACAAATGTAGAGAATACCAAGTCTGCCTGAACCTAGAAAAGTGCGTTTTTATGGTCAGGCAAGGCAAGATTCTAGGACACATAGTGTCAAAGAATGGCATATCTACCGACGAAGAAAAACTGAGAGCCATAGCAGAGCTACCTAGGCCAAATAATGTCAAGGAAGTACAAGCTTTCATGGGGCATTGTGGTTATTATCAACGATTTATACACATGTATGCTGTCATTGCAAAGCCCATGTATGGACTTCTGACAAACTTTGAGTGGACGGATGAATGTGAGAATTCCTTCCAAGAGCTTAAACGAAGATTATGTTCAGCACCAATCTTGACCACACCAGATTGGAATAAGCCATTCCATGTTCATGTGGATGCATCCAATTATGCTATTGGATGTGTGCTTGCACAACCTACTGGTGAAGGTAATATGGATCTTCCAATTGCCTATGCCAGTAGACAATTGAATGCGGCTGAACGGAATTACACCACTACAGAGCGCGAAGGATTAGGCATGGTATATGCAGTCAAGAAATTTAGACACTATTTGCTTGCAAATAAGTTTAAATTTTTTACTGATCATCAGGCATTGTTATATCTTGTAAACAAGCCATGCAATACAGGAAGATTAGTAAGATGGTTTCTCTTGCTCATGGAATATGATTTTGAGGTTGTGGTAAGAAAGGGTAGGACTCACTTGAGAGCAGATCACCTCTCTAGGCTCACATCAGGAGAAGCCCCACAAGAAGTGTCAGATGACCTTCCTGATGCTTACTTGTTTAATTTGGAAGTGGTGCCGCAGTGGGCCAAGCCAATAGTACCAGTATTGACATACGGGCCTAATCATCCAGTGGTGAACACACGGAATAGAGAGATCGTAAAAGCCCAAAGGTACCATATCATGGCAGGAAGCATGTACAAGCACACAGATCAAGGGATCTTGGCTTGTTGCGTAGAAGAGGATGAGTACGCTAAATGGTTGCAATTAGCACATGTAGGTGCGTTAGAGCAACACCATTCAAAGCAACGAACGTTGCAGACTCTAAAGAGATTCGGAGTGCATTGGCCAACTATGGAAGCGGATGTCCAAAAGTTGTGCAAGGAATGCCCAATCTGTTGCACTAAACCACCGGTGGAACATGCCACTCTCTATCAAGTATCCATTGTGCCAGATTGGAGTGAACCTCTAGTATCATTCTTGAGGACAAACACATTCCCTCCAGACATGACTCTAGCTAGAAAAAGGAGTTTGGAACAAGAAGCCAAGGATTATTCACTCGTTGGTGATAATCTATACAAGCGCGGTAAGGATGGTTACCTGAGACTGTGTGTCCATGAAAGTGAGTATCTTAAGATCTTAGAAACTGCTCACCAAGGTGTAGCAGGAGGACACTTTGGACCGGATCGGGTGATCAAGGCAATCCTATTTGCGGGTTTTTGGTGGCCTACCCTTCACATGGATGCACATACCTATGTGAAACGGTGTGATGTCTGTCAGAGGACTCAGTATCCCATACGCAAAGATGAGATGCCACTGAAACCTATGATGGGTGGACGTGCATTCTCTAAGTGGGGAATAGACTTCGTAGGTCCTATTAATCCCCCAGCTAAGGGTTCTCATGCGGAATACATCATTGTTGCGACAGATTATCTCACCAAGTGGGTAGAGGTAAAGGCTACGACAAAGAACGATGCTCAAACAACTGCCAAATTCTTGTTTGAGAAAGTATTCACGAGATACGGACTACCTATAGAGCTTGTAAGTGATAGAGGCACTCATTTCTTGAACGAAGTGATTGAAAATCTACTCCAAGAATTCTTGGTAATTCACAAGAAGTCTGCCCCTTATCACCCTCAAGCTAATGGACAAGCTGAGAGCACTAATAAGATTTTATGCAATGTACTGACGAAACTAGTGAACACTAAACGCTCTGATTGGGACAAACAGCTACACCATGCTGTTTGGGCATACCGAGTTGCCTACAAAATGGTACTCCAAGCCACCCCCTTTCAGATGGTATTCGGCCAAAACGCTGTGTTACCCTTGGACTTCTTGATCCCTACATTGAGAGTAGCACAAGAGCATGAATGGACAGGTCATGAGCTTTCCTCTAGGATCTTTGACCTTGAACGATTAGGAGAAACAAGACTGAGAGCCGCTGCTGGAATATATGCAGCTAAAAAGAGGCAGAAGGCATACTTCGATGCCCATGTGAAGGATAAAGGCTTGAAAGCCGGAGATCTAGGCCTAGTCTATACACTGAAACAACACGCGAGGAAGCTAGAAAAGAGAGGCTACGGACCTATGATTATCAATAGGATCTCCACGAGTGGAGCAGTACAATTAGCCACATTAGAGGGCGATGTTCTCCCTAACTATATTAGCGGATGCAGAGTCAAGTTGTATCAGGAACCCCTCACGGAGGAAATGCTCAGCCGACTCAACACTGCTAAGAAACGCAAAGAGGAAGAGAAGCGAATTAGAGAAGAAGCTCAAGCAGAAGCTTTAGAACGCATCAGAAGGATGAAATTACGAAGGCAAGGTAGAGAGCAGCCTAGGACAAATGACTATGCAGATCAAGGATATCATATGGCAATGTGTGAAGTCGCAGGAACCAGCTCACCTAGGATAACTGATCGACGTCCTTTTGTAACCCTAGATATAGGACAAGAAAAGAGTGCAAGAACTGTAAAAGCCTTGATTGACTCAGGTGCAGCCACTAGTGCTGTTAGAGTGTCTTACTGTCAAGAGTTACAGTTAACTGTCAATCCTGTGGAAGCATATCTCATAGGATTGGGAGGCGTGGAAACCCCTTGCATGGGCGAGGTGGAACTTCCCCTCTACATTCATGATGAGGCAATGACAGTTAAAGCACTAGTGTGTCAAGATGAGGATCTCACTGAACCTCTTGTCTTGGGTCAAGACTGGATCTATGACCAAGCAGTCAACTTAAACCTAAGAAGTGGACTTCTTCAGGTATGGGTCAATCATAGTCGAATTACAATAGAGTTGGATAAGGGAGCACTCAAGGAACTAGAAAAGGCACAGACTCCTGGTCCCTCCAGGGGTGCACATGAAGTTGACCATGCTGTTCTTGTCCAAAACTATGTGTTGCAGAGGAATGATATTCGCAAAAAAGGAGTCAGGAATGCAAAGGAATTCCCTTCTTTTCCAAAGGCCAGAAGGAGGCAACAACCAAAGGTGGAGCAAAGGCAGAAGAAGCAGAGTACTACCTATGCCGGACATCAAAAGAACCTGCGCAGCAGAATGTCTCAACAAGTGAACCAAGTGTGGGTGCGAAAAGGCGAACACCCGGTTGCACCCACGCCAACCGCACGGGCAAAGCCTCTTATTAGTAACAAACAACACGTCACTAATAAGAAGTCTTTCGGAAATTCTTCTGCTAACGTGAAATCTATTTGGGTGCCCAAAAGGTCGATGAAGGCTAGCCCACAATCAAGACAAATTTGGGTGCCTAAGGCTTGTTTGCGGGCTCAGATAGCTACACCAAGAACACACCCTACACAGCATGATCCATTCACTCGCACAGCCTACATCCACTCATTTTCAACACCAAGGCACATGAACACGAACAGAATCAGTTGTAAATGGGCCCCTAAAAGGCCTCAGGTTAAAGCTCACACACCTATAAAGCTCTCGAGAATCTCTACGGAACCACGAGTAAAACCCATCCACTGCATTTGGCAGCCCAAGACTTGTAACAAACCCCCTGACCCTATTGTAAATCCATGACCACCTACTAACCGCTTCACATCATTTCGCTTAGCTCTTAGGTCTACCTAACTCCTAACTACACACACCAGCACCGAGCACTTATTAACTCCTAACCACTCCAGAACTTTAAGTTAATATTGTAACAAGGGACACCATGTCATTTTTGTGTCCATTGCAATGTTAACGTTTATTCATATATTCTCACAGAATCAGCTGCGACATTTTCAACATGGCGGAGGCAGCAGGAACTAGCTCTCACACAGAAACAAACCCGCAAGTGGTGGACTTGGACAGTTTACCCGTTTTGCCTGAGACAGTTGAAAGACCAGAAGAATTGCAGGCCGTCAAAATCATACCTATTGCGGACCCTCCGCGTGGCCACACCATGCCTGTAGGAAAGACTTCCCATTGGTTTACCGAGGTGGCAGGACCCTTGGGGGAAGGAACGTATCTATGGGAATCAGAGTTGGACTACAATGGAAAGCAAGGCAGATACCATTTCTTTACAAGAGAATTTGAGAAATTACAAAATGCGGAAGGTCTACGCCCGATATGGGAAAAAGCAGGATTGAGTGCCTATTTCAGTGCCCGACTCCCAAAACCTGACTTCATGCGATGCTACTATCTCATCAACACCTTGACTCCAAATCAGAACCCAAAAGGTGCAAGCTCATTTGTGATTCCATCTCTGACAAAGGGGAATGAGCTCAAGAGGTTCAGGTTATCAAACAATTTGGTGAGAGAGGCTCTAGATATGCGCGGAATGCATATTCCTACAGAAAAGGAAACCCTAGTACCGGATTACATGAAGAATCGAGGTCTCACCAAACTCAAGGACATGGTATCCATGACGCCTAATATTGCAATACACCTTCGCATGTGCATGCAACACTTTGCTTTCCCGGCGCAGGATAGATTCACCATGCCGCACAAAAAGATTTGGTTTAGCCTGTATCTGGCAGAGACACAGAGCCTCACCATCAACCTACCCCACTGGATAATTGATCAGATACACTTAGCTCACAAACGCTGGCCGCGGAAACAGGTTTTATATGGTTGCTGTGCTCTGACAAGAATCATTTATAGGTGTTTGGCTTATGACATTCCAATCCAACGAGCCCTGATGTGGAATCGGGTAGAGCAGTTTCGAGGCAGGACATCCACTGGACCCCCTTCTAAGAAGATGAGAGGCACGGTCCAAGTCCCATGTGCTCAACCACGTGGAGCCACCCTAACACCAGACGTCACCCCGCCACCCCGAAGAGTCCGACCATTCACACTCCGACTTCCAAGACGCAGCACGGATGGTTCCACCTTGATATTCACTTCCATCCCAACGGATCTCGAATTTCCTAGTGGTGCACCTTTAGAAGAACTCACTAATGAAGACTTCGAACAACTATTACAAGATGTAGAGCTGGAGGCAGAAGAGGCACAACAAGCGGAGAATGTACAAACGTAGGCCACAACCTCCCAAGCACATGTCACACCTGTTGAAGTGGAGGAAGAAGAGGACGGAGATGAAGAACAGGAGGATGATGAGGAGGAGTATGATCAAGAGCAACAAGAGGAGCAACAAGAAGTGCCAGAACTTGTAGGTGCACCTGCATATACAGCTCAACTACGAAGGCTATATGACACTATCAAAGCAGTACAAGAAAGACATCAACTCTCTCTGGTATCAGGTCAAGCTTTGATGCAAGAAATGCTATCAGATGAAGGGGTGGACCAACACTTCATTGACACCCTCAAATTAGTGTCAGACTCTTTGGGAGTTCCAGAGGCTGTCCACACCGCAGTCCGCCAGTCCGTAAGATATGACAAACGCAGAGTGGACACGTTACCACGAGCAGGTAAGACTATCAGGATACCCGTCACAGAACCAGAAGTACCTATTGAGACCACAGCCACTCCCACAACCACCACTGACCTCTCCGCTGAAACCTTCGTTCAGACATCACCCATCTCACCCCAGCGTCCTCCATCACCACCTTCTCCACCCCCACCACCACCTCCCACCTCGGAAGAAACGACAGTCATCACCTCTACATTCACTTATAACCCATCCTCATTCAAATCATTCTCATTTCGAGAACCCACCTCACAAGACACCCTCTTCTCCTTTGTCACCAATCCCTTGTACACTTCATCCCGTCTATCCTCTGAACCCATGACTGGCCATCCCATAATTACAAGTGTAGTTGGAAACCCAGCACCCACAGAAGGCACCCTGTGTTTCCCGACCTATCCCCCAATACGGGTACCTCCATTCCATGACCCTCACTTCCCATCTGGTCCCCACACCTCTTCCTACCTGACCGCGCCACCCCAATACCCGTCCTTTGTGGAGCAGTTCTTCCGCTCTCCAATGTTTCAAAGGCACCTTCCTCCGATGTTCGCAACGACATCAATTTACACGAACACCACACTCACTTCACCTACCATACCCACCTACATGGTAGCCCCTGCACACACCACCTTGTCTGACCCAATGGACATTTCACCAACCACAGCACCTCTCCCCACGATTTCCCCACCTTCCCCTCCCTTGCCCCCCACCTCACCACTCACATCATTGGCACACACAGCATTCACTACCCCCCCACCCAATCCCACCTCCTCTGCATTTCAAACTTTTCCCCTTGCATCTCATAATGTAAATAGCACGTTCAACACATTACTTCAGTGTGCACATCAGCTACAACAAGACTACCATCAATTGGAAGAACGCACTGCTGCCCTCCAGGCAGAATCTCAACGTCTCCAAGCTAGAGTCACCACTCTTGAAGCTGACTACCTGACGCTCCTAGACGAGCATACCACATTACAACAGGCTCACTCCGAATTGGAATCAAAGGCATCAACTGTAGATGACCAAGCAGTCAAGGACCTAGAAACAGTGCTTCAAGCGCAAATGATATCTAACGCTACACTCAGACGCAACATTGGGCTACTAAGAAAGCATATGGCAGCAGCACTAGAAGAGAACAAACGACTTCAACAACAAAACCAAGATAACTTTGAAGCGGCTATGGAAGGAACCGTAGGAGCAACCATTAGCCCTACCAGATATAGAGCAGTTCCATCAGAAGACATCCGCATCTTACTTGAGGAGCATGCAAATTTCCTGGAGTCATATGAAAAACTAGAGACTGAATGTGCCGATCTAAAGAAACAGTTAGCCAGTGTACCCACTGCTCAACAGGAGCCGGTAATCTTGCAACAATCTACAGAAGAAATGGAGACCCTTCGAAAACAGGTGGCAGAACTCCAAGCCCGCCTCTTACCATATGAACGACCACCCTCGCCCATTGAAGAACCAGAACCTGAAACAGTAGTGGAAATCCCCGTCGAGGACAGCTACGAAGAGCCATACGAGCCTATGCCGACGCCTGGTGGTCGAACTACAGAAGAAGGACAAGACACGTTAGAAATTCAAGTTCCAGACTGGGTCAGAAGGGTCGAGAAAGTGGGTAAGACACATGATGATCGTGTGGCCGTGCAAATGCAATCTCTCACGAATCTGGATGAAACGGTCCTTCGGTCTTCCTACTTTCAACAATTATCCCATCAACGGTTAATCACAACATCAGAATCGCAATACATGCCTTATTTTGTCTTACTACATGATTATAATGCAGAAGTCAAAAGACATACAGGGAAGGAGCCCACATTCGCTACTCAATTCGAGATAGGGGATTTACCGACCGATGCACGTGCTGGCTCGATTTTCCAACCTAATTGGCGTGCACGTTTACTCACCGATTACCCAGAGATTATGAGTACCTGGGCTACCATGCCACTCTACATCAAGTATAATCCATGCTATTGTCCAGTGGTACGTCGCAGATCCTGGCAAGCATTTGCAATCAAGGTACGCAACAATAAAGAGTGCTCGGCTTGGGTTAATTATCCATATTTTGCTCCACCTCGAGGACCTCCAACCGTAGCCTACATGATATCAACCATTCGGCACTGGTCCGCACGCCTAAATAATGTACCTGATATAGCAGCGAAAATGTGTATGAAGATATTCGAGCTCATGACCATTGTCTTCAAAACCTTTCGGAATGTCCAAGCTCCATACATCTCTGCCCCTGGATTCGCTCAAGGCAACAAGGATCTAGTCTACGGCATGAGCCAAACCCCCTCGGTCACTATCATCTTTGCTTGGCATGCACGAATAAAGTACTTGCCCGCATGCTTCAAGCAGACATTTGAGGAAATGTTCTCTACGGGATTCTGGGAATACAATTCCGAAATTTTCATTCCCAGACCCACACATTTGCTACATCTATTCGCAGTAGAACAAGCGATCCATGCAGATCAGTTACGTCTGCCACATCCGGACATTCCAGGACCACTCGATTGGGATCGTATGATGACAGATTTGGCCAGAGGACTACGCTTACAAGAACATCAGCTTGCCACTCAGGTTGTGGAATATTACATCCAACACTCCCAGCAACAAGGGTCTGTCAAGGACGACAGACGCGAGAGAGGGGGGGGTGTTGAGAGCAGTTTGGGCACCCAAGGACTGACTAGACAAGGAAGCCAATGGAGAGAGTCAGAACAAGGTGAAGGAGTAAGTAGACAAAGCAGTCGACGCAAATCTGGCAGATAGGCCCTTCAATTTTTCCAAATCTACATCTTTTAACAGTGATTCTTATCACTAACAATCATTGTAAATACCATTTCATATTTTTGTAGCTCCATTTTGTGCAAGTCAAGGAGTCCTTGAGCTTGAGGAGCCTTAGAAGTACCTACATATCAATTTTCATATTTTTTAGACTCCGTTTGAGCCCTCAAATTGGCCCTGGAACCTAATTTTTAACTAGGCCGGACACTAGGTCTGGACAGGGCCAAAACCTAGTCAAAAACTATAAAAAGAGCTAGAGAGCTCATTTTTGGGGTTAGATTGTAATTGAAACGAACTTGTAAGAGCATTTTGAAAGTAATCTAAAAGCTCCATTGATTCTCACTCTTTGTCTTGCCTTGTGTGCTCGTGTGTGTGTATGTGTGTGCATGCTTGTGTGCTTCTCACTCACACACTTGTGCTGCCACTTGCTCGAGGTCTTCATACCATCCTCACGTCTTCCCGGATTGACATTAAAGGAGGTGCTACTCATCACTGAGCTACACCCATGCTATGCTTTTTGACTCTACTCCTATTCCTCAAATGATGGAGCCTACTCAAGGTTTTAAAGTAGAGCCAAATAAAAGTGTAGTTGAACAATCTCAAGTGGAAGTTCTCACTAAGCAAATGGAAAGTCTTATTGCTACACAATCCAATTTGGCCAAGACTATAGATGCTTTACAATCTAATTACACCAAAACTTTCCAAAATCAAATGAACCCAATGACTTTTCAAGAGCCTAATCAACATGTTATAGCTACCAATCAAAATCCACAAGTAGCTCCTACTCAAGCATATCAAGTTCCTCCAATGCATAATCCTTCAATGCAAAATCCTCATCCTCATGTGCAAAATCCTCAAATGTATCAAAACATGTATCCTCAAGCTTCACAAATAGCTTTTCAAAATCCTCAAAATCAAAATTTTCAAAATCATCAACCGTATAATATGGAAGCTCCTCTTGCACCTCAAGTACCACATGTTGCTCCCCAAGCTCCTCAAATACATCAATTGCCTTATCAAAATCCTAATTATCCTATTCAAGCAATACCTTATCAACAAAATCCTCAATTTCAAAATTTTCCACCACAAGTTAATCAAAATCCTCAAAATCAAAATGATTTTATGCGTGGCTCTCGTAGGTGTCCTTGGTGTGATTCGTTAGAGCACTTTTTGAGAGATTGTGAACTATTGAAGGCTGCTAAAGAGCAACGACTAGTAATAGACATAGACAAGAAAATCTGTGACTATTGATCTAGGCTACCTTTGCAAGGAAATTATGGTAAGGGAGGAATGAAAAAACACTATGAAAATATAACCATAACAGATGTAGGAACTAGAGGAGTGAAACTAGAAGCTCTTGATGAACAACAAGTAGAATCAAGTAAACCCACAAAGGAAGTTGACTTTTCCATAGAGGCTTTAGTAAGAGCACGAGATGAGATTAGGAGAATAACGGCTTGGGAGTCACCGATAGAAGATCAATCTCTTATTTCTCACATATCTAATGTAGAAGAAAAACGAAAAAGAGATGAAACTGAGCCTAGTGAAAGAAGAGTGACTCGAAAACAAACCTCAGAGGGAATAGTAACAATCATAGAGCAAGGAGAAACATCACAATCTAAAGATAAAAAACAAGAATCATAACCCAATGAACAAAAACAAGAGGAGAAACAAAAAGGGAAGAAGACAAAGCAAAGAAAAACAAAACCAAAGCCTTTAGGTAAACCAGAATAATCAAAACAAACTGAAGACCAAACACGAGAACATGAACAAAAACAAGATTCTGAGCAAAAACAAAAGAAACCAAAGAGAAAACCTAAAGCCATCTTGATTTCAGAAATTGAGAGAAAAATAGATCCTATGGAGATTTTAGATGACATTTTGCTTAAGAGTCAAGTGACTATGTCTTTAGAACAAGTTTTCTCTATTGCAAAGCCTGTTTTTAAAGATAACTTTATCGGCCTAATTAAAAGGAAGAGTTTTCCACTTAATCTAGATACTGAGATGCAAGATTCTCTAGATCAAGATCAAGCTATGAATGAAGCCTTAAACTTTGATGAATCTGATGAAGAGGACTTTGATGATGATGAAGTAAATGTTAATAAAAATTTCTTAGGACCTATTCAACCTGACCATGAAAATCATGAAAACAATCCTGAAAGCCACTTTAAAAGAACATTTTGGTCTAGAGGTACATCAGAGATGCATGTTAAAATAGGAAATGATAAGAAAACTATCACTGTAAATGCATTAGTAGATTCCGGCTCCGAAATCAATGTGATTTCAAGAGAAGTTTATGATAAGTTTCGATGGCCCATAGATAAAGATTGTGGATGGCGTATGAGAACTGCAATTAATGGTGTAGGTACCCTGTATGGAGCTTTGCTAGTGTGCCCATATCCATAGGAGGAATCACAGAAGAGTTTTACATTTTTATTCAAGATAATTGCTCCTATGAAGTTCTCTTAGGTCAACCCTTTATTTGTGAGAGTCGTATGGAAACTAAAGCCATGGATGATGGGTCTACCTATGCTAGATTTAAGTCTAAGGATGGAATGCAATCACTTCAAGTCATGACGGTAGGAGTGAATCATCCTAGGAATCGATTGTCAATTAGAAAGAAACCTATTGTTACTCAGATTCATGAGCATGCTTGTAGTGATTGTGCACCTCGATTCATGTTTGGAGCTACATATGATCAAAATTTCGGATAGAATCCATTGTTGAGCGGGACAACAGTGGATATTGGTTTGACATCTTGCATCCAACCAACATGTACAATAGTTTGTCACTTTGTTTTCCACATTCTAGATTAGATTTTCTTCATAAGAGTCAATTGTCCAAGTCTTTTATCAAAAAGACCCAAAAAAATTATAAAAACAACAAAATCATGGAACATGATGAGAACATTGAGCATGTGATTGAAACATCTCATTGTTTCTCTACTCTTGAGGAGTTAGAGTTATGTCTTCAACAAAATTCTAATTCCCATATTATTCTTCTTTCTTCCCTTGATGAGTATGCTCTAATCCAAGAGTATGCTCTCAATGTTGACAAGTGCTCAAAATTTAACCAAACACATGATGCCTTAGTTGAAACAAAGTACAAAACTATAGACAAAAAAATCAAACCCATAGCTCAACCATTACCTCAAGGAAGTAATGAAACAATTGTTGATGTGAAAAATGATCCAATTCTTCGGGATAAGAAAAACATAGGACATACATTCACGGATGAGACAATCAAACAGGTGAAAATTGGTAGAGATGATGACTTTCTTTTGCCAGCAGAGAGAGATAAATTTGAGGGAGTCATACGTAGCCATGGAAAAGCCTTTACTATGTATCCTCATGAGATTGGTTGTGTAGATCCTTAGCTAGTTGCACCCATGATAATCTTTACTATTCCACATATTCCATGGAATCTTCGTCCTATACCAGTTCCAAAGGCTCACTTACCTGAGCTAATGAAACTACTTAAGGAGAAGATAAACATGAGAATTTTAGAGCCATCTTTTGCACCTTACTCAAATAGATGGTTCACTGTGCCTAAAAAGAATGGGAAACTACGTTTTATTCAAGATCTCCAACCCGTCAATAAAGTCACCATAAGGAATGTAGGAACAGGACCCATTGTAGATGAGTTTGCTGAATCATTTTCAGGCCATTCTATCTATTCAATGGGTGATTTATATTCTGGATATGACCGATTCCAATTTGCAATTGATAGTCGTGACATTACCACAATGAAAACTCCTTTAGGCTTAGTGCGAATGTGTACTTTACCTCAAGGAGCAACTAATTCTGTGGCTCATATGATGAGTGCTATGAATATGGTCTTACATGATTTTATCCCTCATATAACTATGCCATTCATTGATGACATTCCAATTAAAGGGAGTGAGGAACGTGTAAACGACATTTCTTTAGACTCATCTGGATGTTGTAAATTTGTTCTTGACCATATCTCTGATTGTGAAAGAATATTTCAACGATTTGAAGAGGTAGGTCTCACATTTTCCATAGAGAAATCTATTTTTGGTGTCAACGAGGTTCTTATCATTGGACATTTGTGTGGCCATTATGGTCGAAAGCCATACCCACAAAAAGTTGATGCCATTAGCAAGATTTCTGAAACATGTAATAACGTGAGTGAGGTACGTAGATTTCTTGGTACTTGCATCTTTTATCTTATTTGGATCCCACACTTTGCTCATGTTGCTGATTGTCTCTATGACTTGTTGAGGAAGAAACAAAAATTTATTTGGACTGATAAACACACTCAAGCTATGCGTAAATTGAAGAAATTATTGCTTGAAGCTCCCATCCTTAAGGGTGTAGACTATTCTTCTAACAAACCTATTATATTGACTGTTGATACTAGTCCTATTGGTATAGGTTGGGTTATAAGTCAAGATGATAGTGAAGGGAATAGATATGCAATTAGGTTTGGTGCCAAAATTTTACACGAAACACAACGAAAATATCCACGGATCAAACGAGAACTATGGGGTATGGTAACAGCTTTGAAAACAGACAAAGAATATTTCATTGGTGCAAATGTCAAAGTTGAGACTGATTGTTTGCCTCTCATTGGAATGATAGCCAATTGTTCATCTCCTGATATAGCCATGCTTAGATGGATCTCATATATTAAGTTCATAAATCCTGAGTTAGTTCATATTTCAGGTAAGTCAAACTCAGTTGCTGATATGTTATCGAGAGCTAGATTTGATGATGATCTTGAAAGTGATCTAATAAAGAATGTGAACTTAATTGACTATGTTCCACATATATATGAGTATGAGCAATTTCATGAGTCTGAGTACGAAAATGAATGGAGAGACATAGGAAAGTATCTAAGTACACTACAACCATTACCTAACTGGACTACGAATAGATTCCATAACATTAGGAAACGAGCTTATAACTTTTTCCTATGTAATGGTTATCTTTGGAGACATGCTAAGGGTAAGGTTAAGAATCCACAACGAGTCCTAGGAAAACGAGGTCTTCAATTGCAAGTAATGAAGGAAATGCATGAGACATTATGGGCCGGTCATAAAGGATTTTTTGGAACATATGAAAAAATTAGAAGTACCTATTATTGGCCTAGGATGTATGTTGACATTAGTAGCTATGTTTCTACATGTTCTACTTGTCAACTTCATTCATCAGTCAAACATAGAGATCCATTGCATCCTACTTATCCACCTTGTATTCACTACAAGTGGGTAGTAGATCTTGTAACTATGCCTAAAGGTATTGACAAAATGCGTTACATTGTACTTGCAAGAGAAGATTTAACTAATCATGTAGAGGGACGTGCACTACGATCTAAGACCACTTACAATGTTTGCAAATTCTTGCTTGAAGATGTCATAAGTCGCTTTGGGTACATAGAGAAAGTAGTTGCCGATCGTGGAGAGTTAAATGCGAGAGAAGCTAAAGAGTTCTTTGATCATCACAGTATTCGTTTGTCTCTTACTACTGCATATAATCCAGAGGCCAATGGTAAAATAGAGAGAGGGTATCCACCTATTGTGAAAGCCATATCTAAAGCATGTAACGGTGACATCAAACAATGGCCTAGATTCTTACCTTTTGCACTTTGGGCAGATAGAATGACGTGCACACGCACTACTGGGTATATGCCTGCTGAATTCATGTACTGTCAAAAACCATTGTTTCCAATTCAGTCTCATATTTCTACATGGTCAAATTTGCCTTGGTCTGAAAACATGTCTACTGATGATTTTTTGAGTTTGCACATTAAACAGTTAGAACAAGGTAAATTAAGACTTGATGATGCCGTTGAAAAATTTTCACAGATGCTAGAGTGGCGCTTCCGGAGGAATCGCAGGTTTAGTGGGGGCGAATGTCGTCGAGATTTTCTCTCCTCTCTCACTTGTGAAGGCCTACAAAAAACATATTTGATGAAGGTAGCCGGAATTCCCCGAGAAGTCCAGGATGCATCAAGGATGTCAAAGGAAGCTCACATACAAAGTTTCAAAGAAATCAAGAAAGTCCATGGTAGCGGTCAAAGCTGGTCAAAGCTGGTCAAAGTTGGGAAATTAGGGCAAAAGTTTCATTGTCACCAGATTAGATGAAAATTCATATACTTGTAAAGATTGTCAAAGGCAGTCCATAGCCCAAATTTCAGCAGAAAATGGATTTTGTAGCACATTGATATGCTATGTTCATTTTATAAAAATGTAATTTTTCTAGTTTGACCCTACAAATTCTTGTATAGAAATTTATGTTAGCCATATGGTTTGGCATCTATAGAGAACATATTTGGCTACATATTTGTACAAATTTTCAAGGCTATCAGAGCTTCCTAGACACCTTAATGCCACCTTGCAAGCTTCCAAATGTAGTCAAACTTGTACAAGGGAGATTCAGATGGGAGTTTTTTCTGCATATTCCTAAAGGAGATCTTTGGAAACATAGTCCTACAAAGTTTCATCTTCATCAAAGCCTATTTGGAGGGTCAAAGAGTACAAAGTCCAGTTTTCACGATCACCGTAATTTTCTAGTTTAAGTAAATTGAAGGCTTGAAGGGCCACCACATGGCGAAAGCTGATTGAGCCATGTTGTACGATCAAGATGAGCTCATATTCAAGGGTGGAGATGCACTTATTCTTAAAGCAAGGAGGATCCACGAGTTTTTCCATAAAAGAAGATTTTTTTGACAATCAAAGATCAATAATGCAACTTTTCTCCAAAAATAGTGGCTTATCTTATCCAAACTGATGTCAGCACTGATCCGATGGTCCAGATCATCCCCAGATCCAATGGTGGAGAATGAAGGCGCCTAAATTTCACTCCTTTACACTAGATTTGATAGAAAGAACAATTCCAAGCCATTGATTTGATTAATCAAATGGTTGTAATCGAAAGTAGTGATCCTAGAGTTGAGAGTTGATTTCTCTAGATCCAAGGGCCCAAATTCATTCAAAAAACTATATAAACCCCCCTCCAAACTCCTAGAGCATCATTGTTAGGCATCGATAGGGCTCATGCTAGATTACGGTTTCCTTGAGACGATCACCCTCGGTTGAGCGAGTGAGGATCCAAGGTGGGCTAGTATGAGTATAGTACCTAGTTTCAAATTTAAGTTAGAACTCCAATCTAGGATAGGCTCTTGAAATTGGCATCTCTATCTTAACTCACCCTCGGTGGAGCGTGTGAGTGAGTTAGAGCTGGCTTTAATGAGTCTTAGACTTCTTTAGTTAGATGTTACGAGCCTAGACATACATAGGGTCACTGAAGTGGAACTCACCTTCTTACGTGTGACATTCGGTTGAACTGTCATGGTTTGAGGGTCGGAACCACCTTTGATCAGTAGACTGCCTATCTTGACGTACCATGACGCTCTTCTACATGTATCTTAATTCAAATCCTTTTAATTCATGTCACTTTTCACTTGTCTCTTGTCTCCTCTCTCAGTCTCTTAAGTATTTTTACATGTCTTCTATTTCTTCTATGTGTGAGAAGGCTCCGCAGTATTGCGTTGAACTAGTGAGGATGTTTCTTTGATCATAATTCACTTGCATGCATATAATCCATACATAGCAATACATATTGATTAGCTTCTGAAAGTGTATAAGAAGCTCCAATATTGGACCATTCTTCCTTTCAAAACTGATTTATGTGTAAGGATTCCATCTATTCACGTCATGCATACATATCATCCAAAGAAGACTATGCATATGGATTAGAATTAGGAAGTGTTTAAGAAGCTCCTTCAATGGACCTTTCATCCTTCCAAATTTGATTCGTGTGTGTGGTTCTCTTTCATTCTTATCATTCATGTTCATAAATCTAACTTGCACTCCTACATTCCCATTCCCATAATCATTTCAACATCTCTCTCTTCTCCATACTCAACATTAATTTCACTTTCATGTCCTTAAACCTTCCAACATTCATTAGCTTCATACACCCTGTGTGTGCCACGACCGGATCCGATCCACCCGGATTGCGATCACCTCCACACCGGTAGAACATGCTACACTTTATCATGTGTCTCTCACACCAGACTGGAGTGAACCTTTAGTGACGTACTTGAGGATGAAAACATTCCCTCAAGGAATGAATTTAGCACAACAACGCAGTCTAGAGCAGGAAGCTCAAGACTATTCACTTATTGGCGATAATCTATACAAAAGAGGACGAGATGGATACCTAAGACAGTGTGTTCATGAAAGCGATTATTTGAGCATACTAGAGACTGCACACCAAGGTGTTGTAGGAGGTCATTTTGGACCAGATAGGATAATCAAAGCCATCCTCTTTGCAGGATTATGGTGGCCCACTCTTCACATGGATGCACATACCTATGTAAAGAGATGTGATGTGTGCCAAAGAACTCAGTTTCCTACTCGCAGAGATGAAATGCCATTGAAACCCATGATGGGCGGACGTGCATTTTCTAAATGGGGTATAGACTTTGTAGGACCCATTAACCCCCCTGCAAAAGGTACACATGCGGAATACATTATTGTTGCCACAGATTATCTTACCAAATGGGTAGACGCAAAAGCCACGAAAAAGAATGATGCACACACGACTGCAACATTCTTATTTGAAAATGTCTTTACGAGATATGGATTGCCTATAGAGTTAGTGAGCGATCGAGGAACTCACTTTCTAAACCAAGTCATTGAATATTTGTTACAGGATTTTATGGTGATTCACAAGAAATCCGCACCATATCATCCTCAGGCCAATGGTCAGGTTGAAATCACTAACAAGATCCTTTGTAACGTACTGACGAAACTCGTGAACAACAAACGTTCAGATTGGGACAAACAGTTACACCGTGTTGTTTGGGCATATCGAGTGGCCTACAAGACCGTACTCAATGCAACTCCCTTTCAGATGGTTTTTGGTCAGAACGCTGTGCTTCCTTTGGACTTCTTGATACCGACCCTTAAGGTTGCACAAGAACATCAGTGGACCGGCCATGAATTATCAGCAAGAATAATGGACTTGGAACAATTAGGAGAAACCAGGCCGAAAGCAGCAGCAGGTATATACGCAGCAAAGAAGCGACAGAAAGCATATTTTGATGCACATGTGAAAGATAAAGGCTTAAAAGAAGGAGATTTAGTCCTAGTATATACGCTGAAGCAACACGCACGGAAGTTAGAAAAGCGAGGTTATGGACCTATGATCATTAACAGACTCTCGACAAGTGGAGCAGTACAATTAGCCACCTTAGAAGGAGACATAATGCCTAATTACATTAGTGGTTATAGAGTCAGGTTATACCAAGAAACTCTTACTGAGGATATGCTTAGACGACTCACGTTGGCAAAGAAGCGTAAGGAGGAAGAAAATAGAATACGAGCTGAAGCTCAGGCAGAAGCTATAGAACACATTAAGCGCATGGAGTTAAGAAGACAAGGACTAGGGAGAGAACATTATAAAAATCTAGAAACATCACCCAGATATCCCATGGCCATGTGTCAAGTAAAGTCAACCACTCATCCTAGCATAGTGGACAAGAGACCATTCATTACAGTCAGGCTAGAGCACGGCAACCCTTGCCAAGAGCTCAGGGCTTTAATTGACTCAGGTGCTGCGACTAGTGCGATTAGATGGTCCCACTATAAGGACTCATGAATAGAAATGCGGCCAATTGAGGCATACCTCATAGGGCTAGGAGGCATGGAAACCCCTTGCATGGGTGAGGTGGACCTTCCTATCCTCATAAATGAAGTGACCTTGACAGTGAAACTACTAGTGTGCCATGACGACGACCTGATAGAACCCCTAATCCTTGGCCAAGATTGGCTATACGATCACTCAGTGGACCTAAATCTTAGACAAGGCTCCTTGTAGATTGGAACCTTAGATCAGAAGCGAGTGATACCGCTTGACTTCCCTAATGGCATTCCGATTGAGGTTTGTAGCCATAGACCCTATGAAATGCATGCGACGGAAGACCGGAAGATCTTTGGTCAGATCAGTCAGGTTACGTCTACACCAACCCACTCGGGCTTGGCTATAGACAGTTGTCAATCAGAAGGACGTCAGGAGATTTTCCCTTGGGCTTCCTGCAAATTAGAAGGGGCAATTACCCAACCGCTTGGTCAAATGGACACAATCAGCGGTCAGGTGGGTTACATCAGCGGACACATGGGCAAAACACCCTGCGGTGCCCATCCTTCCACACTTACTGCGGACTGGCCTAGATTAAAGGTACAAAATGGAGCACTTCCTTATGGGCAGGTTTCGCAAGTGTTGGACCTCCCTTCTTTTCCAAAGTAGAGTGTCCATCCGATCTCTCAACCTCAACCACAAAGGAGTCAACCACGACGAAGGAACCCAGACCGACGACAATATCAGACAACCCAGAGAAAGCAATAGTATCACCACCACATCGCAAAAGGCACAAGACAAATATGGGTGCCAAAAAGACAGAGCGCATCGACAGATTTCAACCATGCAGACAGCGATAAGCAGAAGTTAAGGCCGAAGCAGAGACAGTATCCAAGGTCTCCTCGACCTTCTTCTACGACTACAAACATTCGACAAATTTGGATCGCCAAGAAGTACCTTACAAATCGACCCACAACCACGCAGATTTGGGTACCCAAACAGTGTATTATAGCTCAACCCTCAAGCCTTGTAATATATAATCCTCATAAATCTTTTCAACCCTTCATACCACCAAATCGGATATCATCTTTTGTCCTTCCGCAGAGACCTATCACCCGATCACAAACTCTTAGGAAGTGGATACTGAAACGTATCCAGAAGTCTTCTCCTAACCCCTTGTCAAACATAACTACCACCCCAACTAATCTACAACCTTGTAATAACTCATTCATGACTGAACCTTGTATAAATCCACACACTATAACCCAACATCACCTGTAATAACATCTCATCAAAGAACTGCATGCAATATATGAAAACATATAGGTGTCTAGAGACCTGCACTAGTTCTGCAAGAAGCATTGCATCAATCACATCACAACACTTGGCTACACGGGTTACACATCGGCTATGGAAAGGCATTGCGGTCTCACCTTAATGGGATCATAATTAATTTCCATACTAATGTGCTAATCTTTTGTAGCAGATCTTTTCCATTAGCACGTCAATCATCATGCAAACCGAAGAAGGACCATCAGAAGCAGGCCCCAGCGCACCTATAGCACCTATCGGTATCTCGCAGAGTCCCATCCGACGGCTCCACCGCCAGAATTTCAAGGTTTCCCAGGATCCATGCCTATTGACGATCCTCCTCGAGACTATACTGAGAAGATTCATCGCAATTCTCATTGGTTTCAAGGGCTGGCAGGACCATTGGCGGATGCTGAGTTTATATTTGAGGCTAATTTGACTTTTGATGACCGTACATGGGGAAAATATCAGTTCTTCTCAAGAGAGTTCGAAGGACTACAGAACACACAAGACTTAACACATGTTTGGGCAAGAGCCGGCTTCACAGGGTATTTCAGTGACCCTTTGCCTAAACCTGACTTCTACAAATGCTATTACTTAATCACCACTTTCATAGCTTCGGAGAACAAGGACCTGCCAGGCACCTTCATTTTGCCATCCTTAGTGAACGATCCACCATATAAAAGAGTTTATCTTTCTAAAGATTTGATTCGAGCTGCCATCAAAGTTCATGGAACCCACACGCCCACAGAGCAAGAACGGTTAGTTCCAGACCCTATGAAACGTGGGGACGTTACTAAGTGGGAAGAGATTTTGGCAATCACACCTGAGCTTTCAAAACCACTGCGGATATCTGTGCAACATTTTGCTTTCCCCGCTCAGGACAGATTCACAATGCCTCACAAACGAATATGGTTCGGTTTGTATTTATCTTGTATTGGACCCCAGACAGTTGATCTAGCTAGCTGGATCATTGATCAGATGTATTTAGCACAACATAGATCGGAAAGAAAGAAAGTCATCAATGGATGTTGCGCGCTGACTAGAATTGTATATATGTGCTTAGCATATGACTTGCCGATCGAACGTGCATTGACAAGTGAGGAGCTGAAAGCATTTAAAGGAACAACGAAGAAAGCCAGGAAGCCTAGCAAAGGAAGAGTAGGAAAGCGAATGAGAGGGACTATCCCCTGCCTTCAGGTGCCAAAATCACCTCACCACAACCCTCTCCTCAACAGTCTCCTACTGAACCCCCTGTACAACCCATTCGCATAAGGTTATCGAGACCAATTACAACGGAGGGCACTACCAGCACATCCACTACTCAAGCAGCCACAGTTCCAGGACCTACCAGCACTACAGCAGAAGTTCCCACCACTATTGGTGCGGAAGCTTTCTCTTTCCCGATACCCCATTTAGAAATAGAACAAGCAGGCACCACATTTGATTTTGAGATGCAGGACGTATTTTCAAGTGAATTTCAGTTTTTAGAAGGCCAGATCTTCTCTCAGGAATATGAAAGGCCTAGCTACCCTACCACACCGCGAGATCAACCACAAGGACAAGTAGTGTCTAGTTCCGAGGAAGAAAGAACAGAAACCGACGAAGATGAAGGTGATGACGAAGCCAGTCAGGGAACTCATGAATCCCAAGAACATGTGCAAACAGACGAACAAGGACAACAAACTGACACCCAACGTGACATGAGCACACACGAAGAAGAAACCTTCGAAGCAGCAGCTTATACACTGGCCATTAAAAAGTTATACCGTACTATGGAAAAGGTTTGGGCGCGCAAGAAATTGACTAACGAAGAGAGCCAAACACTTATAGGACAGGAGCTTGTCTCGGGCGGGTTCGAAGAAGTATACATCAGAGGTTTCAGGGAGCTTGTCAAATCAGTTGGACCCGCTGAAGCCTTAAGATATTTGCAGAGAAAACCGCTACCGTAGTATGATCCTCGTAGAATCCGCCTACTAACCAAACCGGGTGAATACATTCATGTACCCACCGGCGGAGAATCTTCAGAATAGGCCAGGGAAGCACGTCTCGTCCCTGAAAGCTCATTGGCAGAGGACACCATTATTGTCAACTCCCCACCCCGTGCTACTATTGTACATACCTCCACAGTTACCGAAGTACCTATCACCCCAAATGCTCCTCCTTCACCTCCCATCCATCCAGCCTCCCCTATTCACCCTCCTTCTCCCAGAACAACATCTTCCTTCTCTGGTGGAGTAGCAGAAGTCGTCCTTACTCCCATTCAGCCCACAATTCCGTCACCCACTCAACCTAGTCTACCCCCTAACACATCCACCTTTCTATCCAACCCATTTCTCCATCCATCTTTTCCATCCTTCCCCACACCTCCAAGACCCCTTTTCCCATTCCCACGTCCATTAACCTTCTCCCCAGTCTCACCTCCCCGACCCACCATAACCCCTCTTTCCCCTTTCCACCAAGCCGTCCAAGACAACCCCTCTTTAAATTACTCCTCAACCTTTGTAAATCCTGTGTTTACACCCACACATTTACCCATGATCACACCACTATTCACCGTCACCGCACTCGACACCACATCCAGCGATATGGATATATCACCCCCCACTGCACCTCCACTCACTTCATTTGTGGTACCATAATATTTAAGCACACCACAAATCTCCACAATCACCACAGCATCCACATTCCCACCCCCATTCCCCGTTCCCTTTGCATCTACACCCACTGCATCTTCATTTAGCACACCATTAATATTATCACCCACCATAGACACAACATTTTGACAGATGTTCACGTGTATGACGCAAGTAAGAGATGAGTTCACATCTCTTGGAAATAATTATCAACAGCTGCAGAGGACAACCAACGACTTATAGTCGCAACTTAATTCATTGTCGATTGAGAATGCATCATTGAATACTCGGTACCAAGAATTACACGAGGCATACCACAAATTGGAAGTAGAAAGTGAAGAGAAAGCCAAGGAGGCCACTACTGATCTTGACAATTTGTTAAGGGCCCAGACAGTTCGCAATGCGACGCTTACACGGAACATGGGTTTACTCAGAAGACACCTAGCAGCAGCAAAGGAAGAGAACCAGCGGCTACAAGAGCAGAACAGAGAAAATTTAGAAGCTGCTCTCGATCACCCACACCAACCATTAAGTCCTAGCCGGTTCAAAGCAGTGTCCTCCGAATCAATGAAAATGTTACTCGATGATCACATCAGATTGCTCGATGAATACGATCGAATGAACGAAGAATATCAGAAGCTGAAAGAAGATCATAAACTACTCCAGCTCAGAGCACCTGCAACACAAGGACTACCAGCTTCTGCGGACCCTTCTCCTGAGATCTTAGAGGAACTCAATGCCTTATGGGCCCAAGTATCAAATCTTGAATCACGAATCACAGTCTATGAAGCACCCCCAAGACTAGACTCCCCACCGGACCTCCCAGCCGATGAAGAAAATGTAACCATTCCGGTGGAAGAAACCTTTGAAGAAGCCTATGAGCCACAACCCATCCCACGCGGACGCGTCACGACAGAAGGCCAGATGACTTATGAACTTCCAACCCCCGCATGGATGAAGACAATTGAAGAGCTTGGAACCACCCACTCAGCACGAGTAGAGGCGCAGCTGCACGCAATGGCAATGATTGAGGAAAGAATTTTACAATCGCCCTACTTTGCTCACTTGGCCCCTCGCAGATACATATCAGGGCATGAGCTACAGTACAAACCGTATTTTATGCTAATGGCCGAGTATCAGTTGGCCATAGAGAAAGAAACAGGCAAGAAACCATCTCACGATACTCAGTTTAAGCCTGATGATTTGCCACTGGATGCGCAGCAAGACGAGATTTATCAACCGGATTGGCGTAAAGATCTTTTACAAGAATATCCTGAGATGATGAGTACTTGGGTAAAGGCACCACTACATTTGGAATACAACCATGTTGGGGACCAGTGCCACGTCGCCGCTCCTGGACAGCATTTGCTATTAAAGTACAAAACAACAAGTAGTGCCAGGATTGGTTAAATTACCCATATTTCAAGCCACCCATAGAACTACCGACAGTGGGATACATGATGGCCACGATTCGTCACTGGCTCCCTCGCTTGAAACACATGGACGATATAGCAGCACACATGACTGTCAAAATCTTTGACATGATGCAAATGGTTTTCAAAGTCTTCCGTCGTGTAAAGGCACCTCATGTAAACACCCCGGGCTTCGAGCATGGCAATCTAGATCTTGCATATGATATGAGTACAACGCCATCGCTACGGGTGTGTTATGCCTGGCATGGCAGAATTAAATATTTACCGGCGTGCTACAAGCAGACTTTCGAAGAGATGTTCACAACCGGTTTCTGGGAATACCATTCAGAAGTGTTCATCAGTAGGCCCACCCACTTGCTTCAATTATTCGCATGTGAACAGATTGTTTATTCCACACATTATTGACTCCCACCATCCGATGAACCACAACCAATTGATTGGGAGAAACTCGAGGCAGATTTGGCCCGAGGCATTCGAATATCAGAACACACCCTCGCTCAGGAACTACTATAGAACTACATCCGACAGACCGCACAACAAGGTTCTATCGAGGACGACAGAAGAGAGAGGGAGGGGGGTGTTGGCAGTAGCCAGAGGCATAGAAGACGCGGAAGCATGTAAAGGTAGAGCAGGGAGTCAGTCGAATCAATTTTTCAAAGATTATGTTTTATAAATATTCCTCAAAAAACCTCCAACAGTGATTTTCATCACTATTGTAACATATGTAACATAGAAAAGACCCTTTTTGTAATTCATAGCTCCATTTTGTGCAAGCCGAGGATTCCTCGAGCTTGAGGAGCTTAGGTAGAATGAGTGTATCAATTTTGGTTACTTTTAGACACCGTTTACCCTTTCAAATAGCATCTAGGACCTATTTTTTAACTATGCCGGTCACTAGATGTGAAACTAGTCAAAACTAGTCTAGAATCTATAAAAAGAGCTAGAGAGCTCATTTTTGAGGTGACTTAGTGCTGGTTAGGGTGAGCTTAGAGCTATTTTGAGTTTCTAATTGAGATCTTGAGCAATAGAGTTCATTTCTCACCTTCCATTGTGTCTTGCTTGTGACCTTCACTCTATGCTTCTGACCTTCACTCTCACTTCATCTCACATTCACGATCTTCATATCACTCCTATCTCTTCCGCAGATTGACATTAAGGAGGTGGAGCTTCTTAACGTGGTTCTCACCATTGTGCTAGAGCAACACCAATCCACCCCAGTCAGATGGGGAAGAAAAACAACAACTTGATGATCTGCTACACTCCTAGATAACAGAGAACCTCAAGCTTCGACGCAACCTGGCCCTATTACGGAAACACATGTCTACAACACTCGAGGAAAATAAGCGACTACAGAGACAGAACGAAGAAAACTTGGAAGCAACAATGGAGGGTTCACCACAAGAAATCGACCCAGAGAAATTCAAGGCTATCCCATCTGAAAATATGCAAATCGTCTTGGAAACCCATGCCGACCTCCTAGAAGCCCATGCAACATTAGAAAGAGAAAGAGATGACTTACTAAAGCAACTGGCAACCCAGCAAGAGTCACCAAGCAAGGTCACAACTGAAGCCGACACATCTGAAGAAGTCGCAAAACTCAGAGCAGAATTAGAAGAACTACGAAATAAAGTTCTACAATATGAGCGTCAACCCTCTCCCCTGGTGGAACCAGAACCTGAAGACTTAGTGCCAATTCAAGTGGAGGAGATCATTGAAGACCCATACGTTCCCATGCCAACACCTGGGGGTAAGCAAACAGAAGAAGGAATGGACACCATTGAGATCGAGGCCCCTAAATGGATGCAGAGGTTAGAGAAGGTGGCCACAACCCATGATGAGAGAGTTGTAGTACAGATAGCATCAATGTCTCGATTGGAAGAAGTTGTAATTAAATCGGATTACTTTAGGAACCTCTCCCATCATAGGTGGATTGGCACGTCTGATGATCTGTATGTTTCATTCTGTGTATTAATGGAAGATTACAATGCTGAAATCAAGCAACGCACAACAAAAGAACCAACCTCTACGACATAGTTTGCACCGGACGATATCCCTGCAAGTGCCAAGCAAGGGAATATACATCAACCTACTTGGAGGATCCGCCTGCTTGAAACCTACCCTGAGATGAATCGCACGTGGAATAACATGCCTCTATATATCAAGTATAATCCCTGCTACTGCCCTGTCTTTCGAAGAAGGTCTTGGCCGGAGTACACAAAAACAGTTTTGACGGTTAAAGGATGTGAAAAGTGGTTAAATTATGTGTACCTAGCACCTCCTAATGGCCAACCCACAGTCAACTACATGATTTCAACCATCCGACATTGGGCAGTCCGGTTCAAGAATGTCCCAGATGTCATGGCACAGATGTGCCTAAAAATTTTTGGGCTCATGCTGATTACATTCAGGACATTTAAGAACATCAAAGAACCTCATCTTTCGGCTATTGGATTTAATGAAGGGAATCAGGACCTTGTCTATGACATGAGCACCACGCCCTCCATTAACGTCGTCTATGCCTGGCATGCCCGTATAAAGTATCTACCTGCTTGATTCAAAAAGACGTTTGAAGAAATGTTTATCACAGGGTTCTGGGAATATCATTCAGAGATATTCATTTCCAGACCATCTCATCTATTACAGCTATTTGCCATGGAAAAAGCTCTCCATTCAGAAAAGCTATGTATACCACATCCAGAGGTTCCCGGGCCTGTAGATTGGGATGCTCTACTCACTGACTTGGCCAAAGGGTTGAGAATTGCGGAACATCATTTAGCAAAAGACGTTGTGGAGTACTACATCCAACGACCCACCCAACAAGGGTCTGTCAGAGACGACAGACACGAGAGAGGGGGGGGCGTGTTAGCAGTAGTCAAGGAACTGAAGGACTAACAAGACAAGGAAGCTTACGAAGGGAGTCAGAGCGAAGAGAAGGTACAAGCAGACAGAGTAGTCAAAGAAGATCGGGCAAGTAGGCCATTATTTTTTCAGGAAGCTAAAGCATATCAAAGAGGTGGACACATAAGGAGAAGGAGCAAGTAGGGAGCTCGAAGATGTGTATGTCAAATCGTTAGAGGAAATCCCTACAAAAATAGTGATTTTCATCACTAAAAGCCATTGTGATACCATTTCATATTTTTGTAGCTCCATTTTGTGCAAGCCAAGGAGTCCTTGAGCTTGAGGAGCACTAGAAGTAGCTACCTACCAGTTTTCATAATTTTTAGACTCCATTTGAGCCTTCAAATGGGACCTAGAACCTAATTTTTAACTAGGCTGGACACTAGGTCTGGACACGGCCAAAACCTAGTCAAAAACTATAAATAGAGCTAGAGAGCTCATTTTTGAGGTTAGCTTGTAATTGATTTGAACTTGTATGAGCATTTTGGAAGTAATCTAAAGAACTCCATTGCTTCTCTCTCTTTGTTTTACCTTGTGTGCACGTGTGTGTGTATGTGTGTCCATGTTTGTGTGCTTCTCACTCACGCACTTGTGCCTTCACTTGCTCGAGGTCATCATACCATCCTCACGTCTTCCCAGATTGACATTAAAGGAGGTGCTACTCATCACTGAGCTACAATCATCCTACCAATTTTCATAATTTTTAAACTTTGTTTGAGCCCTCAAATAAGCCTTGGAACCTAATTTTTAACTATGTCGGACACTAGGTCTGGACAGGGCCAAAATTAGTCCAAAAACCATAAAAGGAGCTAGAGAGCTCATTTTTGAGGTTATCTTGTGAGAGAATAGAGCTTTTGTAAGAGAACTCTTTTGCAATTGAAGCTTTCCATTGTTCCTCTCTTTGATCTTACCTTGTGCGCGTGTGTGTGTATGTGTGTGCATGTTTGTGTGCTTTCACTCATGCACTTGTGCCTTCACTTGCTCGTGGTCTTCATACCGGTCCTCACGTCTCCGCGGATTGACAAGTAAAGGAGGTGGTGCTTACGCTTGAGCTACACCAAATTTTGGCGCTGTTGCCAGGGAGAGAGCTTCAAGGACGAGCGTTGTGATTGTAAGATCATAGATTTGCGATGTTGGAAGGTAAAAAAACTGTCATTTCTGTTATTTTTCTGATTTTTCTTCTCCATCTTCATCATCATCCATCTTCATCTTCATAGAAATTTACTGTTTTTTACTGCACCATTTTCATACCATATTTCATGCATTATTGTCTGGGAAGGAGTTAGGAAGTGCAAGGGAGAGCAAGCGCCTATGTTTTTTCACGATTTTCTGCACATATGGAGCTCGCCATTGCTCGGCGCTCAGAAATTCAAAGTTCTCGCCAAAAAACACGATTCTGTGATGAAAATCGCGATTCTGTGAAAAATTCAAATTTTTTTTGAAAATCACGATTTTCTATTTCTCGCCTAAAAGCTCTCTGAAGGAAACACGATTCTGAGGTCATTCTCAGAATCATGATTCTCTAGTTGTGCTCAGAATCGCGATTCTCTAAGTTTTTCAAAAACACGATTCTCTGGTCACCCTCAGAAGTGTTGATATATTTAGGTAGTGATGTGTGTGAACACTCTAGGACCATCGGGGCACTTTTTTCCCTCTTTAGGAGGTTTTTTCCCCCCGCTTGTATATACGCCTATTGCCCTAATGGGCTACCTATCTTTGTACATTCTCTAGTAATACATTCAGTCTTGTGTGTTGTGCTCCAAGCTTCTTCTTCTTCCTTGTGCTGTTCGCGTGCTTCCGCAGACGTCAAACTCCAACAATTGGTATCAGAGCAGGTCGCCCCTTCATCTAGGGCATCGTCGACACTCCTTCGGTTGCAGTCTCAGATTCGCATGAAATTTGGTGAGCATACTCAAGGTGTTTCAGAGATCAAAACGGTATCGCTCTATGGCGCTGAAATCACGATCTGAGCTCGTTTCGGCATCTGAACGCACTATCGCAGCGCTTGTGTAGGCTATTTCATCTTTTTGTGCCAAAGGTATATACCTGTTTTGATTATCCAGTATAAGCGTCTCAAAGTCTGCTACAGGTTTAGCAAAACTCGTCTGGGCAGTTTCATTCAACTTTTTGAGATATAGTCAATTTTCTGCATCAAGGTATTTTAGTCACCGGCCATGGCTGAAAGCAGTGATGTATTCCGTATGTTGGCTGTTGAGGATAAGTTGGATGGTACCAACTACCCATTATGGGCTTATATGATGCGACATGTATTGGTTGCAAAAGGACTGTGGAACATTGTGTAGGGTGTTGAAAGACATCCTGTTACACCTGCGACTACAGGTACTGCAAATAGAGGTGCTGAAGCTGATGGAGATGGTGTCGAAGATGATATTCTGTAGATTCCGGTTTGTGCTATTGTTTCTTTTGCACCTACTGTAGAGCAAACTCGTTGGGATGGCAGAGATGCTCAAGCACATGCATTGATAGCTTTGTCTGTCAAACGTGCTATTATTCCTCACATTCGCTCTTGCAGAACAACAAAGGATGCTTGCGATACACTTACCACATTGTACCAGGCTAGGAATGAGGCTCGTGTTGCTTACCTCCGAAAACAGTTGGAGAGTGAGCACATGAATGAAAGTGATTTATGGACAGTTTTCTAACAAAGATCAAAGACTTGAAGGAACAGTTGATTTTTGCTGATGAGGTTATACCAGATAGCTCACTTGTGCAGACCGTTCTGAATGGTCTTCCTGATTCATATCAGAGTTTTGCTTCTACTCTTCGATTGATGATGAAAGGCAATCCAAATGCCTTTTCATTTGAGGAGTTAGTCTCTGTTCTGTTACAGGAAGATCAATCCAGGCAAAATAGGTCCATTATGTGTTGGAGATCAAGCTTTCCTGGCTAGTCAGAAGGGCAAAGGAAAATGGAGCTCTTCTACTAGTAAGCAGAAATCTGCAAATGCTACACATTCGAAGAACCAGGATAAAGATGAGAAGAAATTAGAAAAGCAGAAACTATTCTGCAAGTAATGTAAAGGGAATGATCATATCATAAAGAACTGTCCAAAACTGGATGCAAAAGAGGCAAAGAAAAAGGAGGCTAGAATGGTTGTTGGAGAAGCCTCTACACCAAAAATAGAGTCTGCTAATCTTGTGCAGGAAGAAGAATGGGCGTTTACTACTGTTTGCAATTTTGACCCATCTTCTCATGAGCAGTGCATGTCTGCAGTGGACTCAGATGTTTGCCAGTACTTTGATAGTGGGGCGACCAAACATATTACCTCGCAGCGTAGTTTCTTCTCTTCATTTGAGCCTGCCCCTACAGGGAATACTATCACATGCACCAACAACTCCTCTTATCCTATTATGGGAGTTGGTAAGATCATTCTGACTACTACTGATGGTAGTTCTTTCACCTTGTCAGATGCTTTATTTGTGCCAGGGATCAAGAAGAATCTGTTATCAGTTTTTGCATTAGCCAAGATTGGCTTGGTTGTGAAATTTGTTGATGACAGATGTACAGTTCATGATCTGTCAAATGGCGATGTTATTATTGCTTCTGGCATTTTATGTCATGGGCTATATAAGCTCATAGACTATAAAAGATCTGTGATTCGTCATGTGCAGTTCATGATTCTCAGGCTATGTCAGATGCAAAGCTTTGGCATGCACGCTTTGGTCATCTGAATTTTGCTAGTTTGCTACGCCTGCAGAAATCTGATATGGTATCTTCTTTGCCCAAGCTTGAGGCACTTGGAAAACATGCATGTGAAGGCTGTATTTTGGGCAAAATGCAGCGTTCCTCCTTTCCAATAGATGGTTCAGTTTGGGCTACACAGAAATTGCAACTTGTGCATAGTGATGTCTGTGGTCCTATGCAGACACCTTCTTTTGGAAACCATCTTTACTTCGTGACTTTCATTGATGATTTTTCCAGGCATGCATGGGTATATCCATTGAAAGCAAAGTCCAAAGTGTTTTTGTGCTTCAAACAGTTTTTGCTTTTGGCTGAAAATCTGTTAGGATGTAAAATGGGCACCCTCTGTTCTGATCGAGGGGGGGAATATATGTCTTCTGATTTTAATGCATTTCTGGCTGAACGTGGGATAAGACATAGTGTACAGTGTCGTATACACTTCAACAGAATGGAGTTGCTGAACGGAAGAATAGGTCACTCATGGAGATGGCGAGGTGTATGGTCAAGAGTCAGGCTTTACTACATAGTTTCTAGCTTGAGGCTGTCATGTGTGTAGCATATGTACTTAACATGTATCCCACTAAAGCGCTACAGTCTATCACTCAATATAAGGCTTGGCATGATTGTAAGCCATCTGTTGCTCATCTGCGGGTTTTTGGTTGTTTGGCATATGCACTAGTGCCTGAACGACATCGCAGAAAATTGGATGATAAGGCAGTAAAATGTATTTTTGTTGGGTACAGTTCTGAAAGTAAAGGCTATCATCTGTATCATCCACAGACTAAACACATTCTGGTTAGCCGTGATGTTGTTTTTGTGGAAGATGCTATTCAGCCATTGCTTTCATGTACTAAGGAGACATTTGTTAGCTCGAAAGACATGTATGATACTTTGATGCGTCTTCTTACAGGTGGATAGTCTACTGCTGGTCCTAATGAGGCAACTTCTCAGCCTTTGCAGGTTTCATGTGATGATGCAAATCATCCCATTTCTGATGCAGATTTACATGATGCACTTGTTGATGAGAGAGTTGATATTGAGGAGGCAAAAATATGCCAAAATGGCTAGTGCAAACTTTGCGTGACAGCAAATTAGATGCAGCTTTGTCATATCGTACTCGTTCAGGCTCTCATAGTGCCTCCTTTGCATCAGATTGCTATGCTATGGCTACATCTAGTCTCTGTGATGAAAATGAGCCTGTTTCTTTTGATGAAGCACAAAATTCAGAAAATTGGATGGCTGCTATGCAATCTGAATATGATGCTATAATGAAGAATGGTACATGGTCTTTATGTGACTTGCCTCCTGGCAAGAAGGCCATTGGCAGTAAGTGGGTATACAAGCTGACCCGTAAACCTGATGGTACAGTTGACATGTATAAGGCTAGGCTTGTTGCAAAGGGTTATGCGTAGGAAAGAGGCATTGACTTTGATGAGACCTTTACACCCACATGCCGTATGACTACTGTTCAGAGCATTTGTGCACTTGCAGCCCATCATGGTTGGAATGTACATCAGTTGGATATTAAAACAATATTTCTGAATGGTGACTTGCATGAAGAAGTGTATGTTTTTCAGCCCCATGGCTTTGTGTAGAAAGGGCATGAAAACCAGGTGTGCAGGTTAAAGAAGGCATTATATGGTTTAAAGCAAGCACCACGTGCTTGGTATGAGAAGATACATGCCTATCTAGTTGCACATGGTTTTGAGAACAATCCAACTGAAAGCACCTTATATATTAAGCGTGCTAATGATGTGCTTCTGATCATTGTTGTCTATGTTGACGACATGCTGCTCACTGGTCCTATTGAGAAGCATATTGCTGATTTCAAGGCTGATTTGCATGCCTCATTTGAGATGTCTAATTTGGGGCATTTGCATCACTATTTGGGCATTCAGTTTATGCAAGTTGATGGTGGAATGGCTTTGTGTCAAACGAAATATATTGACACATTATTGCAGCATTTTGGCCTTGAAGACTGTAAGCCTATTGCCACTCCTATGGAGACAGGTTTACGATTGAGTCTTCATGATGCTGGAGATGCATTTGATGTTGTTCTCTATCAGCAGGCTGTTGGATGCTTGATTTACTTATGCATTACTCGGCCAGATATTGAGTTTGCTGTCTCACAGATGAGTTGGTTTATGCATTGCCCATGAGTCATGCATTGGAAGGCGGTTAAGCGCATCTTTCGCTACTTGAGTGGTACTCAGCTACTTGGGTTGTTTTATCCCAAGGGGGGATCACTACCGCCAGATTTGCATGCTTTTTCTGACTCAGATTGGGCTGGTTGCTATGACACTCGTGTGTCCACTAGTGGCTTTTGATTAATGCTTGGTAGCTCATGTATATCTTGGTTGAGCAAGAAGCAGCCTACTATGGCCACTTCCAGTTGTGAGGCTGAGTATAGGGCAGCTTTGATAGCTACTGTTGAGTGTATGTGGCTCAGATGCCTTATGGCTGATTTGGGTGTTGGACAGTCCTCTGCCACCACCATCTTCACTGATAGTCAGAGCACATTGGCAGTTGCGAGGAACCCTGTGTTCCATGCTCACACTAAGCACATTGAGGTGCATTATCATTATGTAAGGGAGAGGTTCTCTACTGGGGAGATCAGCTTGACATATGTGCCCATGGAGGAGAACATTGCAGACCTTTTCACAAAGGCTCTGCCTAGGGAGAAGTTTGAAGCTTTCCGCAAAGCTTTGGGCTTACTTCCTTTTGTGGAGTGATTTCCACATAGCTTGGCACTTCCTTATACATGAGTGTCAGGTCCTTGTTCACCGCATCACTCCCAGGGGGGATTGGTTGATATATGTAGGTAGTGATGTGTGTGAACACTCTAGGACCGCCGGGGCACTTTTTTCCCTCTTTAGGAGGTTTTTTTCCCCCGGCTTGTATATACGCCTATTGCCCTAATGGGCTACCTATGTTTGTACATTCTCTAGTAATACATTCAGTCTTGTGTGTTGTGCTCCAAGCTTCTTCTTCTTCCTTGTGTTGTTAGCGTGCTTGCGCAAACGTCTAACTCCAACAAGAAGCGTGAATTTTTTTTTGGCGATTCTCAAAAAATATGATTCTGTGCAAAAACACGATTCTCAGCCAAAATCACGATTTTCAAGTAAAAACATGATTTTATGAAAACACGATTCTCTGTTGGCAATCACGATTTTCAAAAACACGATTTTTTCATCCAAAATCGTGATTTTCATGTCAACAACACGATTTTGAGGAAACACTATTTTCAATCAAAATCGCGATTTTCAGGCCAAAAACACGATTTTCTATCAGAATCATGTTTTTCATGATTCCCTCTCAAAATCACGTTTTTTCACGATTCTCACTCAAAATCGCATTTCTTGGGGATTGCTTAGAATCGCAATTCTCTTGATTTCACAGCATCGTGATTCTCTTGATTTCACAGAATCGCAATTCTCTTGATTTCACAGCATCGCGATTCTCTTGATTTCACAGCATCGTGATTCTCTTGATTTCACAGCATCGTGATTCTCTTGATTTCACAGCATCATGATTCTCTTGATTTCACAGCATCGTGATTCTCTTGATTTCACAGCATCGCGATTCTCTTGATTTCATAGCATCGCGATTCTCTTGATTTCATAGCATCGCGATTCTCTTGATTTCACAGCATCGCGATTCTCTTGATTTCACAAAATCGTGATTTTCACACAAAATCGTGATTTTTCCAAAAGGTCTTGTTTGCCTATTTTGACCCCCAGGAGCCTGATTTGACATAACTTTTTCATCAAAAGTCCATTTTTTGAGCTCTATAACTTGTTTTTTATAAGAATAATGCGTTGATTTTTAGATAGGATAATTTGAAGTTGACCTTGAGGTGGGACCTGGAACCCAAGGGGACTCCAAAGGATTTTGAACCATACCAAGGGGAAATTTTGGACTCTTAACCAAGCTTATGAACCTGAGATCTAGTAGACACCTAGGCAAGGATAGACAAAGCATTAGATCTTCTCAGTCTAGTATCAACCATACAGCTAAGTCTTGGGCACAACAACTAAGTGGTCATCCTTACATACTAAGTTAAGATACAAGTGACTTAGAAATGTCTTTTAGCATGGGAAAACCTGCAGGTAACTCAGGCACTGCCTATTTACAAACACCAGAAGGCCCCTATAAGACACAGTTGGAATATATTCAGACCAACCGATCAGGTGCTCGCATCTATGAGGACGGCCTAAGGCGATCAGTGGTCCAACTCAAAAATCCAGATCAACCCTTTGGACTTGAACACCCAGTAGTCAAGTTCGAAGAGGGTTCATACATTGATAAGGAAGGAACCATGTATGTGGTCACCAACCAACCAGATAGGACCGATGAGTTTGGAAATATCATCTCTCAGAATGAGATAAGAGACCTAGAACAAGGAAATGTAGGACAAGGACCCCAGAATCCTAGAGGCAAGTCAGTTTTGACCAGAGTGATCACTCGAGTTTGGATTCTGCAAGACAATAAAAGCATAGAACTATTCTTGAATAGAGAAACAAAGGAAGCCTTTTGGAGATTCAAGCCAGATCAACCTAGCCAATTGGGCATAGTCATCATCTACGAGTTCAAGGATCCAGAGATACCAGGCAAAGTTGTCTACCTGGATAACACATCAGAGAAAATGTTCTTGGTATCAGAGCATGATAGGCACACATATACTTGGCAGGGTGAATTGATCTTTCCTCCACCATGATCCAATGTGTCCCATGGCCTCCAAGGAGTAGGATCATCCAAAGCTCATGAAGCCTAGAGAGAAAGAACCAGAGAGAGACCTGAGGTAAGTTTTGCACACACTGTGGGCAGGAATAGATCAGGATTTGAAAATGAAAGACCTGAAAGAGAGAGACATCAAGCACATAGGCAACAAAGAGATCTTGGTGAGAAAGGGAGAGGCAAATTATCCCTCCGATCTGAGAAGAGTTTGAATCCTTTAGTTGTGATCCTGCTCCGTAGGTTGTCAACATGAATGCATCATAATGGGTGGTAGACAGCATGCCTCCCAATCCTAGTGCTTTCCAAGATGCCTCATACATCTCTACACGATACTGCACTGAACCTGATAGCCGCATACACCTTGAGCAATACTGGAGAGGATCCTGAACAGGCCCTAGGAGATTTGTTGAGGAGTTTGTAATACCAAGAACTGGACCACCTTAATTAGATACGCCATTCACAAGAATGTGCAAGGGCGCAGAGCGTGGAGCTCGACCCATTAGGCAAAAGGGGAGGAAATGTGGGAAGCATAGTGTAAGTGCAATCATACAAGTAAAACGCACGAGGATTCAGGGTTGCAGCATTAGAGACATGCAATGGTGAGCCTGATGGGGTTGTCGAGTGGAGTGGAAGCATTCAACAGAGTCAAGCATAGCACCACCAGGGAGAGTGCGATGGAAGAAATTAACTTGAGAGGGGAAAAGAGGAAAAGAAACCATCCCTCCCCACCAAGAAGCATCCACAGGTGTGCGCCTAGCCGAGTAAAAAGGGCTTCTGTCGTAGGCCTTCAACAGAGATGGAGGCACAAGCTGAGTTCGACGGGGAGCTCCAAGATCTGATGCACAGAGTAGAGGAGAGTTAGGGGGAAAAGACACAACCCTTGATCATAAGGGCGTTGTGACCAAAGGCAGGGAAGCTATAGCTCAGCCCCATGCTGAGCATCAAGCTCAACGCACAGGGAGAACAGAGCTTAACGCATGAAAGAGGAGTGGCCAGGCAGGAGAGGGAGGATATCCTCCACGCATCGAAGGAAGGTATATCCTCCATTAATCACTTCAGAGTTCTCCGGCGGGCATTTCTTTTCCATAATGAATGTGTACATGCACCCCAACAACCCACGCATGTGTTTGTCAGACACCCCATGTTAATCAAAAAAGTTGGGAGGGAAAACCCAAGGCAAATGTCCTAGTTTCTTCGAATAGAGGGACTCGATTCGTGAGATTTTGAAGTCTCTAGTTTCAACACTCATTTCTTTTTATAGGTTTTCAAATTGAAAAGAAGGAAGGAGCCAAAGAGGAAGTACCCCCCTTCCCTCTACCCAAGGCAATCACTTAAAAGGAGGTGATAGTGGTGAGAGTGATGCCACAATGAATGTATGGGAGTGTGTATGTGAGAGAGTGAGAGAGAGAGAGAAGGGGGTTAGGGGTGGTTTTCTTGTGAAACAAACAAAAATAAAGAACAAAATTACTCAAAAATTAAAAGACAAGAGGTACCCACGGCCACCCGAAGGCCACATGGCTCCACAACTCAATCCAAGTGTGAGGTGCATCCACAGAGTGTAGGCATGGCAAGCTTGAAAAAACCCAACGGCTAAAGGCCGACGTCCCCGGCAGCGGCGCCAAATTGTTGAGAAAAGGGGAGCAACGGACCCTAACCACCTCACATGGAAGTGAGAGGCTCTTCCAAGAGGAGTTGCAAGAAGTGTAAGCAACGCACACACACCCACGTCCATGAACAATGGCACCATGGCCAACGTCAAAAGGAACAAGGGAGGGCAATGCTCACACACAAGACAACCCCAAGTGCCAAACTCACACACATGGATCAACGCCTAGAACACAAGAGAAATGTGGAAGCCAAATGAACCTTCTTTCCATTAGCATGGAGGCGAAGGGACCCCTTTTACAAATGAGGCTCTTCTTTATATAGAGAAGAAGAGAGGCATATGTGAATAAAACATGTGGTCAAAAGACCACATGTGCTAAATCAAAAAGAGGATCTTCATGTGATTTTGGGAATTCAAAAAGTAACCACCTAGAGAGAGAGAGCGTGTGGGGAGTTTCTACGTGGGTTTTTTGTACATGTGCCAAAAAGCTACTTTATTGATAAGGCTTCAATATCATAGACTAGAGGAAATATCAAAAAGGGGTTTTAGGAGAGTGTTCATATGGACATCTCCTAATTACAAAAAAGGGGTTTTTTATGAAGGCTAAAGGATGCCATAGCATGAGAAAAATTATGGGCAACCCTTAGAACAACATCCCCACCATGCAAAAGGTCTCGACACAGAAGCCAAGGAGAGAAAAGGGTAAGAACAGAGCACAAATACCCAAAGAAGATCACCTCAAGCCTTCGACAAAAGTAAGAAGACAATCATCAAGTACATGGGTTTGGAAGCCTAAGGCGCCAGTAGCATCCACAACACCAAAGAACAAACCACTCCGGATAGAAAATGTAGGCAATCAACCCAAGATGAAGAAGTCAACAAGGACTTGTACACAACCCACCAGTGTTCTAAAATGGGTCCCTAAAATCAATTGTCCTTTTGACATCCAAAAGATACATCCAACAAAGGTTGCATCAACATCCGCAAGAACATTGAAAGCCTCGACGTGCAACAACCATGTGCCTGTGGCATAACCTTGTCTTTTGCACCATTGAGGTCATGCACTTCCAAAGTATGCATCATTATAGGGCCACATTACATGGCCGTGCATAGACACAATTGAGTATCCAAGGCACATGAGACACACTTGCTAAATGTAAACTATTTTATTGATGCTAACACCTTTCTTCTTGTCTTGTTCCAAAAAAAAAAAAAAACAGAAGAGAAGAAACAAGTCCATGCGCTCGACAACACTCATCGGTGAACCCTTAGCATGGACGTCCATCAACGAGAAAGACAAGCCAATGGTCAATCATCATGATGGGCATACGACACGAAGAGACAAAAATCGACCGACCTTTCACCATGGTAAGCACACCCTACTGCAGCAACACTATAACCATGATAGATTAGGAAACCTCTTCATCGGCATACCCTTGAGCACTTAGCTCAAGACCCAACTTCTTGCACCATAATTCTTCCAATGCATTTCCAAGTATGCATGCATAGGGCCATATTAAAAGGCCGTGCACAAGGCACATACCTTTTTCAACCCATGCACTAATGCACTTACCCATCATCCGTTATGGGTTATAAGTACTTGACATGAAAACTATAAAAGCCATCTCTGGAGGCAGTCGAGGATATCAAGGTGACAACAACAAGTGCAAGGAAGATATCCACCACCGAGAGCTGCTCATGACCAACATTGACCACCTCTTTGGAGCAACTAGCAACTTTGGAAAGCTCACAAATGCACCATCAAGATGGAATACAAGGAAGAAGAACATACAAAGGGACTACAACCTGCAAGAGCTAGCAGTGGCAAAGTAAAGAACAAGACATACGACCATGCTACATTGGAAAGATGGACCGCTCCTATTGATACATGAAGGACACTACCTCTCAACGTACCACATGGAACAACCCTTACAACAAGGGACTGTCAGGGACGACAGACTCAAGAGGGGGGGAGTGTTGAAGCTCAAGATCAAGGACAAAGCATGGAAGTGCATCAACGAAGTGGGCACACAAGAAGAAGGAGCAAGTAGGGAGCTCCAAGAAGCACCTATCAAATTTTCAGGAGAAGTCCCTGTAAAACTAGTGGATTTTATCACTAAAAACCATTGTAAATACCATTTTCCATTTTTTTAACTCCATTTTGTTCAAGCCAAGGAGTCCTCGAGCTTGAGGAGCATTAGAATTACCATCCTACCAATTTTCATAATTTTTAGACTCCGTTTGAGCCCCCAAATAATCCCTGGAACCTATTTTTTAACTAAGCCAGAGACTAGGTTTGGACAGGGCCAAAATCACTCAAAAAACTATAAAAAGGGCTGGAGAGCTCATTTTTGAGGTTAGCTTGTTGTAGTTTTGAGCTTTGTAAGAGATTTCTTCTGTAATCGAAGCTTTCCATTGCTCCACTCTTTGCTCTTACCTTGTGTGCGTGTGTGTATGTGTGTGCATGCTTGTGTGCTTTCACTCACGCACTTGTGCCATCACTTGCTCGCGGTCTTCATACGAGTCCTCACGTCTCCACGGATTGACATTTATGAGGTGTGTTTGTTGTTAACCTTTGGAGTTATCCTCTCCAATCATTTAGCATAAAGAATCAACAATACATCTTATATTTGTCAATCGTGGAAGTATACAAGAGACCACAACCCCTTCTAGATGATAGAATCCAAGAAATAAGAGGAAACTAGCTGGATTTCTCAAAAATAATGAAGATGAAGAGGAATTTCTAGGGTTTTGATTATCTTGAGCAATACTACACCATTTCCAATGATCTTGGTGTCTAAAGTGTGTTATTTTCTCAGAAGAACACAATCATGAAGTCAAATCTAAAAAATGATACCTGTAACCCTCAGACGAGACAATCGCGATTCTGTGAAATTTGATGATTTCCATCTCCAGCATCATTCTTCAGCAATTTCTCACTCAACACATCATGAATCAACTCTCTTCATACACATTCATCAGAAATGCACAATAGAAGCTTACAAATTCCATGGATACACATAGAATAGACTCAACAAATCAAAGAAATTCACACAAAAGGAAGAATCACGATTTTCTGCAGGAAACTCTCTCTTTTCTTTGATAGCATCAAATACAAATAACCAACCCTCTCAAAATAGAGGAAATTGTCTTTTATACATTTTCAAGTGTCCCTTTTCACACTTGAATTTTGGTGCTTTTCCCTTCTAAGCTAAAAATATACTATCTAGGAGTTACCAAAAATTCTAGAAAAAATACATATGATTCTAATCTACATGAGGAAGACTCTTCCTCATTTTTACATCATTTGCATAAATATTTTTACAATTTTTTGGCATTTTACAATTATTTTTCCATAAAAAATACTTCCTCTAACAAGGTGTATCTCCTCACGTTGGTACTCACCATTGTGCTAGAGTGAGAGTCACATATAGCAAATGTATGTTCAAACTCTACACCACATGTGGTTAGATTTATCCCTTCTAGCAATCCTATAGGTCTTTCAAAATGACCGTCTGCCATTTGAAGCTTCATTCTAGTTGGTCTTAATGTGGGTTTTCCCCATTGCTTCCACAAGGAGGTGGTCGCAATAGCAACACCAGCACCTGAATCTATGATTGCTTTGGTTTTGTAACCTTGGTAGGTGATTGGAAGATAAGTATTACCTTCTTCACCCTCACACATGTCTCCTATTTTATCGAGAGGTATCTCTGGAACTTTTTTCTTAGAGCCTCTTTTTGGCATATTGGAATCAAGTTCTGGAACCTGATCCTTCACATGATCCCATAGTTCAGGTTTTGCTTTTAGCAGCTCTTCTACCGTGAGATGACATTGAACCTTAGTGTTCTTCACGACATCAGTGTTCCTCAGGACCACTGAGTCTTCATGTCTTACCAGTATTGTGGGAGCTCTGATCTGAAGAGATTCAAATTCCCATGGGCCTAGAAATTGAGGCAGTTCTTCTAAAGTATTAGATTCAAAATCTAACCTCTCGTCTTCTTGTTGCTCGACTTGATCTCCATAAATGGATGGAATGTCTTGGGGAAATTGATCATGAAGATCATCAATCTCAGGAATAGGAGGGGAATTTCCCTTCTCCTTGGCCCATTTCTCTTCTTGTATTTCTTGCAAGAACTCTTGAGAGTACTGTTGAATTGAAGGAGGTATTCCAACATCCGTGGAATTAGGAACATAAGCTCCCATTGGTGGTGAGCTTCCTCTTTCAATAACTAGTTGAGCCTGTGGAGGTAAAGAAACTTATGGTTTGTTTACCAACTGCTCTAATCTTTCTAGTAAGCCTTGGAAATGCAAATCCGGTTTGATAGAGTTTGTCTGATTGAACTTTTGACTAGTCTCGAGTATAGCTTGAGCTTGTTCTACCATTTTCATGCACATTTTCATCCGTTCAATCTCTAAATCTGTTCTAGGGTAACTCTTGTCTAGGTTTGTAGCTGTTGGTCCTTCTTAAAGACGAGCCTAGTAGGCCTTGAACATCATGTCCAAGCCTTCTGGGGTTGGATCTACAAGAACAGACCCTGGTTGGGGCCTATTTACAATGGGTGGTGGGGTGGGATGAGGTGGAGTAGATGGAGTTTCAGTATGCGAGGGGATTTGAGAAGCAATGTCATCTATTTTTGTTTTCACTTCTTTCAGGCTTTCTTCTAGTTCTGATAACTTTTTATTCCACTTGGGATTGGCCTTCTCTCTAGTATCCTTCCATGTTCTTGTTTTCCTCTTACTAGGTTCTCTCGATTCACTCGACTCCGATTGCTCTCCTGGTTTATCCTGTTTTAAGGCTTGTGCTCTAGTGACAGCTTGTATAGGAGCCACATTACTGCTACTTGAACTTGAATCTGCCACTAAGCCTACCACATTGATGGGTGTAATCTTGGGTGCACTGGAGGGGTTTCTTGGACAATCTCTAGGGAGATGGTCTTTGCCACATTCAAGACAAAAGGCTTGTATTGTGATAGCCTGTCCTTGTCTTGGAGTTGATGGGTGGGGACATTCACGAATGAAATGGTCGCCCTGACATCTGAAACATGGTCCTCTAGGGGCTTGTGGTCTTACTTGTCTCAATTGGGGCCTAGGGTTAGCATTTGTGTACATGACATTGGAGTATTCAGGCTCCCAATTTTGTTCCATAGGTGGTGCCTCATATTGATACGGGTAAATCTCACTATGTTCAGGTGAATCTGTGTAATAAGCATGTGGACTACCTTCATGGGAGTAGTCTGAACTCTGAGCATGAGAGTCATTCTCTGAGATCAATGGGGTCACTTGCACCAATGCTCTATTAAGGTTGTCTTCTGCCACTGCATACTTAACTGGAATTACATTGGTAGGCGCTGATGGTTGGTTTCCTAGGACTAGTTGTGGTCTATGTCTGACATCCTTCACAAACTTCGATAGAATATTCGAGGCAGTTAATCATTTACTTGTTGGGGTTAATAGGAACGATAGGCTGTTTGCTTAGACTTCTCATAGGGTTGACAATCTACCGAGGGTAGGGCATCACTTCTATTGGAGTCCTCTTTTCCTGACCATAATGTTGTTGCCCTTACCTTTTACATGAGCAGGTGATTAATTCATAAAAGGGAATCTTGTGCCTTTTCATTTTGGACTCCTCTCTGGCTGTACTCAACTCTGTTGCCTAAAATCACTATTGTTACTAAACAAAGATTTTGGATTCACAGAATGCAAGTTTGGGAAGAATGTCTGCTTTACGAATTCATAGGGGAACTACATGCACCTCATGATGGATAGTGTAACCTGTTGTGCAAACTTTTGTGATATTAATGATAAAAGGAAGAAGTGTTTGTTCACACTGTTTAGAAATTGTCTATTTTTACCATTCCTTGTTTGACAAGATTGGTAGTAGAAATTGGACAACTCGATGATGTCAAGGTCAATTTCCTCTCTGTTGTTTTTTTTCTTTCTCATGAACATGTTTTGGAGATCAATGTTCTTTTGTTGATCCGTTTATAAAAGATAACGCTCCACATGGTAAAGCTTTCGGTAAACTTGTCGACAGAAAGTATAGGTGTGCATGGTTTCCCTCTTTCATTGTGGTGCCCTACAGGTTTCCTCATCTCATACATGGTGGAACTCAGGAAGACAGCTCTTCTCTACACTGGGTCAATTGAGTGGTCGACACCATGATAAGAATGGAGGAAGCTAATATTTTTTTTGATTGAGATGTTATGGATACCTCTTTCAAAAACTCAAAAAGTACCATAGACCGATGGCCCAATTGACGTAGAGCTTGATTACTGTTTAATGGCTAATCACGACGACACAGGAGGAAAATCAACTGTAGGCCTGTATATGTACTTCTTCATGATGATCTTGCTATGTGTGTTTGGTTTCTTGGAACTGCAGGTTTAACAAATATGGAGCATAGTACTCATGTCCATGGAATGAATTTTTTGTGCTTACCATGGGATCCCACTTGAAAGACATGATTGGTTGGGGTAATGTCCAGGGAACATCGCATCCATGGGTTATGCACTTCATGGCTGGGATGGTTCACGTTCTTTCTCTCCTTGAGATTTCATCAATCTGGGGATGTCATTATTTCTATTTGGTTTTATGTGCCTTATGTGCGTTTTGATTATTCCTGGAGTTGCAGGTTGAGAAACCCCACCAAGGAGTGATACCCATGTTGGAGTAAAGATTGTGGAAACTTTAGGCACATCATATCTATGCATTCATCATATATATGATCTTTTTTGAAGGAAAGTATGCAGGAATGTACAAGATTAGAGATTGCACATGTATCAACTATCTGGAAGAGATTACGGGACCTCCAATAACTACTATGGTATAATATCTTTTATATGGAGTATTTTGAAATAATGTCCTTTACCTCTCTGTTGCATTCAAGGTATACAGATGGCTGCTCTTTGCTCCTCCTCTCGCTTCCTAGAAGAAAGTAGTGAGGAAAGATGAGGCTGAAGCAAGCTGGGGCTCTCGGAATCTTGTTTTGGATGTTTCTCGTTGAGTTTTTTGACTACTCATTTTTGATAATGTCAAATCATGCCACATAGATTTGGTTGTTCTCGTTTGATTAGCTATGCTTGAACTAATTCATCCACTGACACACAATCGGTCGCACATGATTTGTTACTTTAAGGATGATTGATTACTTGGAGATGTCTTGTAGGGAGAAACCGATTCTTGATAGATGTGTTGTAGGCAAGGAGCCAAGTTTCACAGAAGAGCCCATAGATTGCAATATAATGCATTCCTGCTTTTAGTCTGACTTCACTAGGTGGATTCATAAAAGATTCAAGGTTTTGAGAACTCAATGACTGATGTCCCAAGTTACTATATTGTTTTGTGGATGTGTACAATGACTACTTCCAGGAATAGAATCTATTACAGTTGGCATGGAGGGATCCCCACGTATTTGGTGATTAAACTGTTTAAATGATTTTTAATACTCCTTCCTCAAGTTTATGATGCAGGTGTATGCTATTGATGGAAATCAAAGTCCAGCTCTCCTGAACACAATAAGTGACATTTAGTACCACTGAAAGTGTCGGCTCTCCTTTCATATAAAACAATTGATAAGTATTCCTAGGGGAAGATCCTTCTCCAAGCTCACTCAGGTCTCTGAAGGATCAATTGCAGGCCCTGAGGAGGATATGAACTGTTTCTTCAGACCTTCGTTTACATGAATAAGAATCGAGTATTATAGACTTTGGCATCATGTGGTTGAGGCGTGTGATTCCTGTAGCTAGGATCTGTGTCCACTTCCCCAACTTACCTGTAGAAGTCAAAAGGCCTAGTGTAGACCTAGAAGCAAGACCTACATGCGTGCATGAACCCTGATTGATGACTGAACTTACTATATTACTCTTAGAGACAGGTATTACGTAATGCCCATGCAAGTTGATAACCCATATCCCTTCAAGTTGCATGATTGACCTTGTTAGACACATGAAACATGACTTATGATCTCTGGAATTCCCATGAATGCAAGTGACCTTCTTTTAAAATGACAAATTTGTTTGTTTTGGTTGTGGAACCTTGAATGAGTTCTTGATTTTTTGCGTAGTTTGTTCCCTCTTGACTGCAAAATGAACTCCATGATTGAGGTTGGATAGTTGACTGTATCTATAGTTGGCCTAATATGATTTCACTTTTATTTGGTCATAATGCTTGGAGCTTCACCTTATAAACTTCAAAAGGTAATCCACCAGTAGCTCACTTCATTCTGAAACCTAACTAGTATTCACACCTTTTTGGGCACCCAGATTGTGAATGATTGCCTTTGTGTACCACTCAATAATGGCTTAAATGAAAGTGGGGTTGAGTGCATAATGCTTGTACTGCCTAAATGTTCAGAGAGCAGGTATTCATCATAGGAAAGTTACAGGTTGACATGCAAAATAGGGGGTGAACCTATTTGGGACTGTCTAATTGTAATAGTCTTGAGAGTTTGTTTTTTTCTAGAGACGAAATTCTCTGGTTTTACAATTCTCACTTAATGCAGTATAGGCTAACGCACACAACACTTAGCTTTGATTCCTTGGGACTCCTATAGATGCCCTCTTGTGAATGATATGCTCACAGGTTTTATGATCATTTTGAATTCTTGTGACTGACCCCGGTGGGATTGGTGTATACAGGAATTGGGAGCAATAAATCTATTTTCAGGTGCACTAGGAGTAGTGTTCTTCAGTAAATAAATGCTTTAAGACTTGTAATCGATGGCATGATAGTGGGGAAAGATTCTCATTGCTGGCTAGAAGACTAGAAATTCCCAAGGGATGTTTGTTGGTTTATACTTCAGGATGAGTTGATGATTCTTTTGAGTTTTCTTCTCCATAATATCTTGCAGCTTGTTGGCATAAATCTATTTGGATGCTAAGATTGGGGGGTTCTTTGGAGCTCATTCCTCAAGAGAACTGTTATGTCTGTGGCTAGGGGTTGATCTATGGAATTTTGGTCCCTAAGCTTTCCATCCCAGATGCTATAGTAATACTCTGATTGCTTTAATTGATGGATCATATCACCTCGGTATTATGTTCACAGGACAATACATGTCATCACACATGCACTAAATGTAATATGAGTGCAACATCTTTTGCATGATTTGCAATACATAATCAGATTGCTTATATAGGTACAGGTATTGCTCGTGTATGAGATTAGGTAATGATTGGCCAAACTGGAATTTTGCCTAGGACTCCACCAATCTTACTTTAATGTCATAATTTTACTCCACATTATCACTATTGGTTGTTTTGGGTTCATACTTTGGTCTTGAGAGAGTAATTGGATGCTTTCTATTCTTTCGACATTGGTGCACGAGAATGGAATCATATATGCACGGCCATGCTATTTTCATCTACAGATACTACGATAATTGACCTCTTTGAATAAAAATAGGCCAGCGTAAGCATATTTGAGATCTAGAAGACTATGGGCTCTTTGGAGCTACTTTTTTGCAGGATTATATAGGGGTAGTTATACCTGGTATACACACCATGGCAAGATAGATCTTCAAGAGGATGTCTCTCTAGAAGAAAAGTCTTGCAGATGAGGATGCCCCTGAAGTGGAAAGTAAATTTGAAATAAACGTTTATCCCATTATGAGATGCAGTCTACTTGCTCTTTTGTATGTCAGGAGCTTTTGGAGAAGGCATTTCCAGCCTTCCAAAGGACTGCACAATGGAATGAAGGCTGAGCTGACTGCCCCCCAAGGGGATTGTGTCGCTCAGCATTGCTGGAATGAAGAAAAGACTGACGGCTTGAAGATTGGTAGCATTGCAGATTTGAAGATCAGCTTGAAACTTTGCAGATTTTGAAGACTTGAAGATTTTCAGACTTGAAAGGCTCTACCTTGGGTCGGTTCAGCTATGTATGCTCTTCACTGCTTTGTCGAGGACGACAAAGTCTAGGAGGGGGAGGAGTGTTGTTCTAAGGGTTGCCCATAATTTTTCTCATGCTATGGCATCCTTTAGCCTTCATAAAAAACCCCTTTTTTTGTAATTAGGAGATGTCCATATGAACACTCTCCTAAAACCCCTTTTTGATATTTCCTCTAGTCTATGATATTGAAGCCTTATCAATAAAGTAGCTTTTTGGCACATGTACAAAAAACCCACGTAGAAACTCCCCACGCGCTCTCTCTCTCTCTAGGTGGTTACTTTTTGAATTCCCAAAATCACATGAAGATCCTCTTTTTGATTTAGCACATGTGGTCTTTTGACCACATGTTTTATTCACATATGCCTCTCTTCTTCTCTATATAAAGAAGAGCCTCATTTGTAAAAGGGGTCCCTTGGCCTCCATGCTAATGGAAAGAAGGTTCATTTGGCTTCCACATTTCTCCTTGTGTGCTATGCATTGATCCATGTGTGTGGGTTTGGCACTTGGGTTTGTCTTGTGTGTGAGCATTGCCCTCCCTTGTTCCTTTTGACGTTGGCCATGGTGCCATTGTTCATGGACGTGGGTGTGTGTGCATTGCTTACACTTCTTGCAACTCCTCTTGGAAGAGCCTCTCACCTCCATGTGAGGCGGTTAGAGTCCGTTGCTCCCCTTTTCTCAATAGGGGAGCATAGACCGTTGTGTATGTAAGAGCTTCTTGGGTACCCACATCTGTAATCGCCCTTGTTGAGTTGTAGATAATTTTTTAGGCATCCAAATTTGTACTTGATTGTGGTTGGCCTTCATCGATTGCTTCGGTACCCAAATTTGTTGGATTCTTTGTGCTTGAGCATGTAGTAGGTGCTTGGTCCTTCTTTTGTCATGGTCGATCTGGTTGGGTGGGAATCTTTGAGGCAACATCAGTGGTTGCTCTCCTTTTTTTACCCACATCTGCTTCATGCCTAGAACTTCGTTCTTCTTGAAGGCTGTTTGTCTATTTGATAGACCGATTGCCTTGCATTGTTTTGCTTGCTTCTGAGGTTGAACTATTGTGGATACTTTACTCTTTGAAAAAGAAGAAGGTTCTGCTTGGCTTTGCGACTGTCCTTCCGTGATTGTGTCCTTCTGGATCATAGAGCTTTTGACACATACAATAGCCTATCGAGAAGATTAGTCTTAGAGGAACTAAGAGGGTGTGTGGTGCCATGGTCTGTGAGCATGCAATTCTCCAATATGATGTGTTCATGTACCCAGACTTGAAGAAGTTGACTTCTTAGGTTCAAGTTAACTACATGGTCGTATATCCAATCTTGACCCAAGACAAGTGGCTCTGTAAGGTCTGCATCTTGACACACTAGCATTTTGACTTTTATTGGAACATCTTGAAGGTATATGGGAAGCTCCACCTCGCCCAAACAAGGCGTTTCCACACCTCCCAATCCTATGAGATAGGCTTCTATGGGCTTGATGTCCAATTGCAAGTCTTGGCAATATGAAAATCTCACTGCACTAGTTGCTGCACCTGAGTCAACCAATGCTCTCACAGTCATTACATTTTTTTTCTCGTCCTACCTCTATAGTCACAAAGGGGCGTCGATCGATGATTCGAGAAGTGCTTGATTTTTGGCACAATGTCCATGTGATATTTTGGAGCTTTCGGGTTGACATCTAGGCCTAGTTCTCTTAACTTATTTCTTCTGATGCGCTCTCTCACCTCTACTTGTGCTTCTTCTCTAACCCTTAACTCCTCTTCTTTTCGCTTCTTAGCAGTGTTGAGTCTCACGATCATATTCTCTGTAAGAGGTTCTTGATATAAATTGACTCGACAACCACTGATATAGTTTGGCAAGATATCTCCTTCTAAAGTTGCCAATTGAACTGCACCACTAGTGGAGATTCTATTAATCATCATAGGTCCATATCCTCGTTTCTCCAATTTGCGGGCATGTTGCTTTAGCATATAAACCAGCACCAGATCTCCTTCTTTCAAATCCTTTTTCCTTTACATGGGCATCAAAGTATGCCTTTTGTCTTTTCTTTGCAGCATAGATGCCTGCTGCTGCTCGTAGCCTCGTCTCACCTAAGCGTTCTAGATCAAAGATCCTGGAGGACAACTCGTGTCCATTCCACTCGTGCTCTTGTGCTACTTTCAAGGCTGGGATTAGGAAGTCCAATGGTAGCACAACATTTTGTCCAAAGACCATCTGAAATGGGGTGGCATTGAGTACCGTTTTGTAGGCAACTCGGTATGCCCAAACAACATGATGAAGTTGTTTGTCCGAATCAGAGCGTTTATTATTTAAGAGTTTTGTGAATACGTTACATAGGATCTTATTCGTGCTCTCGACTTGTCCATTGGATTGTGGATGATAAGGGGCATACTTCTTGTGTATCACCATGAATTTTTGAAGGAGATTTTCAATGACCTCGTTCAAGAAGTGCGTACCTCTATCACTAACCAACTCTATTGGTAACCCATATCTAGTGAACATGTTTTCGAATAAGAACTTAGCCGTTGTTTGAGCATCATTCTTTGTTGTGGCTTTTACTTCCACCCACTTTGTGAGGTAATCTGTGGCTACAATGATGTACTCTGCATGGGAGTTTCTAGCTGGGGGGTTAATAGGACCTACAAAGTCTATACCCCACTTTGAGAATGCACGCCCTCCCATCATTGGCCTCAAAGGCATCTCATCTTTTCTTATTGGATATTGTGCACGTTGGCATGTGCCACATTTCTTCACATAAGTATGTGCATCCATGTGAAGAGTAGGCCACCAAAGTCCTGAAAATAAAATGGTCTTGATTACTCTGTCAGGCCCAAAGTGTCCACCTGCAACACCGCTATGTGCAGTTTCTAAGACTTTCAAGTAGTCAGATTCATGAACGCATACTCTTAGATATCCATCTTTGCCTCTCCGATATAGGTTGTCTCCTACTAAGGCATAGTCCTGAGCCTCTTGCTCCATGCTCCGTTTTCTAGCTAGACTAGCCTCGCTGGGTAGTGTTCCCAATCTCATAAATTCTACCAATGGAGCACTCCATTCTGGAATTAACGATACATGATAAAGAGTTGCATGCTCCATTGGGGGTCTCTCCTGGCATAATGGACAATTCTTAATCCACTCATGTATTTCTTTGTCCATGCTAGGCCAATATACTCCTAAACGTTTTAGGTTCTGCAATGTTCGTTGTTTAGAGTAGTGATTTCCTAGCAATCCTTCATGAGCTTGTTGCAACCAACTAGTATGTTCATTGTCCTCAACACAACAAGTTAATACACCCTCTGTACCTTGTTTGTACATACTTCATGCCAATATTTGATATTGCTGTGATCGTACAATTTCTTCTTTACTTGTTTTTACGTTCTTATTTGCAGGTCCGAAGGTTAGGACAGGTACCAACTTATTTGCCCATTTAGGAACAACTTCTAAATTGAACAAATAAGCGTCAGGTAGTTAATCAAACACTCCTTGCGGTGACTCTCCTGAAGTGATGCGAGAAAGGTGATCTGCCCTGAGATGGGTTTTACCTTTCCTAACCACCACTTCGAAATCGTACTCCATTAGTAAGAGGAACCATCTTACTAAGCGTCCTGTATTGCAAGGTTTAGACCAAGTATAATAAAGCTTGATGATCAGCGAAAAACTTGAACTTGTTGGCCAATAGATAGTGTCTAAACCATGCCTAGACCATGCCTAGACCTTCTCTTTCCGTTGTGGTATAATTTCGTTCAGCCGCATTTAATTGCCTACTAGCATATGCTATTGGCAAATCTAGATTTCCTTCACCCGTGGGTTGTGCTAGCACACATCCTATAGCATGATTGGATGCATCCACATGGACATGGAATGGTTTATTCCAATCAGGAGTGGTCAGTATTGGTGCTGAACACAAACATCTCTTCAGCTCATTGAAGGAATTCTCGTATTCATCATTCCATTCAAAATTTGTCAACAAACCATAAAGAGGTTTAGCTATGATGGCATACATGTGGATAAACCTGCGGTAATATCCACAATGGCCCATAAAGGCTTGTACCTCTTTAACATTCCTTGGCCTGGGCAGCTCTGCTATTGCTCTTACTTTGTCCTCATCTGTTGAAATTCCATTCTTAGAAACAATGTGACCTAAGATTTTACCTTGTCGTACCATGAACACACACTTCTCTGGGTTCAGACACACTCGATATTCCCTACATTTGTTGAAGATCTGTCTGAGCTCAGGGGTGTGGTATCTTCTTACTTGGGAATGAGCACATAAATCATCCACATATACTTCTAAGTTCTTCCGCAAGAACTCTTTGAAGATATGACACATGAGCCTTTGGAATGTTGTAGGTGCATTGGTGAGACCAAATGGCATCGCCCAAAATGCAAAGATTCCCCATTCTGTGGCAAAAGCCGTTTTGTGTTGATCTTCGGGGGCAATGGCTACTTGGTTGTAGCCTGAAAATCCATCAAGGAAGCTGTAAACTTCCTTGCCTGCAACACGCTCCAATAAATGTTCAGTGATTGGAAGTGGATAACTATCTCGAATCATAGAAGCATTAACTTTTTTTAGGTTAATACACACTCGCAGCTTTCCATTCTTCTTGGGCACCACTACAATGGGGGACACCCATTCAGTATGCTCAATCTCATGGATAAATCCAGCTTCAATCAGCCTATCAATTTCTTCTTTTATTTTAGCTGCATAAGTGTCATTATATGTGTAGGGCTTTTGTTTGGTGGGTTTGGCATCTGCAGTCATGGGGATCGTATGAGAGCAAATTTGTGGATCTACTCCCTTCAAATCTTTATAGTGCCATGCAAGCATGTCCCTATATTCCCTTAATAGAGCTATAAGCTCTGCTTCTTCTTTTGCACTTAGGTCATCTCCTATGTATGTACATCGTTCTTCATTCTCTTCAATGCTTACAACATTTTTTTTGGTCTTTTCTTTATTATCATATGATTCTCCTATGATGGCCTCTCTCTTAGGCATTCGTACCAAAATTTTCCGATCTTCAACTTCATATTTCTTGAAATTTTCTGGTACCTCGAACAATGATTCCTCCTCTTCTTGTTTCACTGCTTTTCTTTTCTTTTTCTTTTGACCTCCTTCACTTCCTTCCTTTTGAATTTACAGTTTTAATACTTGTAAGAGGCTCTTCTTCTTTTTGGGTTAACACTCCTATGTCTTCTAAATAGTGTTCCTCTGAGTCAAAGTAAGTATCCATCACAATGGATTCTAGATTATTGTCATTCTCTTCTTCTTCTATGACCTCACTAGGATCACACTCTTCCAACAAGGGCTCACACATGAACACTCAGATATCATAACCCTCCTCATCACAATGAGGTGTCCATTGTTCTTCATTGACTGCAATGTCCATGGTAGCTAGGATTTTTGCCCAACCATGAGGCTCAAATTCCTCATCTGGAAATATCATTGGTATATAGGTTGGGTCTTTGATTGGTCTATCTCCTGGGGAAGTTCCTTCTTCCCTTGCTTTTAGGCGCTTTTCCTCTTCCTCTGTGACCTTGCACATCCACAAATGAGTATCTTCATGCAGCCAGGATGGATCAGGTGAACTTCTAGAAAGCACGGAGATAGAATCTTCTTTCGCTTTGTGAATAGGATTCCATTGTAGGGGTGGTACATCTCTGAAGGTGTAATCCTTCAAATTGACCTTGGTAGTGACCCGTAAGTGCTGTAAGTACAAGGAGTTGGTTCCCCAATCTTGTACTATTTACAGTTGTCATAGGAAGGGTCTTCCTAGGATCATCTCATAGACATTATTTTTCTCAAAGTCACATATAGCAAATGTATGTTCAAACTCTACGCCACAAGTGGTTAGAGTTATCCCTTCGAGCAATCCTAGAGGTCTTTCAAAATGACCATTTGCCATTTGAAGCTTCATTCTAGTTGGTCTTAATGTGGATTTGCCCCATCGCTTCCACAAGGAGGTGGTCGCAATAGCAACACCAGCACTTGAATCTACGATTGCTTTGGTGGTGTAACCTCGATAGGTGATCGGAAGATAAGTATTACCTTCTTCGCCTTCACTCATGTCTCCTATCTTGTCTAGAGGTATCTCTGGAATTTTTTGCTTAGAGCTTGCTTTGGGCATATTGGGATCAAGTTCTCGAACTTGATCCTTCACATGATTCCATAGCTCAAGTTTTGCTTTGAGTAACTCTTCCACAGTGAGATGACACTAAACCTTAGTGTTCTTCACAACATCACTGTTTCTTGGAACCATTGAGTCCTCATTTCTTACCAATATTGTGGGAGCTCTTATCTGGAGAGACTCAGATTCCCATGGGCCTGTGAATTGTGGCAACTCTTATAAAGAATTAGATTCAAAATCTAATCTCTCATCCTCTTGTTGCTCTGCTTGATCTCCATAGATAGACGAAATGTCTGGGGGAAATTGATCATGAAGATCATCAATCTCAGGAATAGGAGGAGGATTACCCTTCTCCTTGGCCCATTTCTCCTCTTGTATTTCCCGCAAGAACTCTTGAGAGTAATGTTGCATTGAAAGAGGTGCTCCCTCATCTATAGAATCAGGAACATAAGATTTCATTGGTGGTAAGCTTCCTCTTTCAATAAGTGGTTGAGCGTGTGGAGGTAAAGCAACCTGGGGTTTGTTTACCAATTGTTCTAATCTTTCTAATAAGCCCTGGAAATGCAAATCTGGCTTGACGGAGTTTGTCTGATTGAACTTTTGACTAGTCTCAAGCATAGCTTGAGCTACTTCTACCATTTTCATGCACATTTTGGTCCGTTCAATCTCTAAGTCTGCTCTAGGGTAACTCTTGTCCAGGTTCGTAGCTGTTGGCCCTTCCTAAAGACGAGCCTGATAGGCCTCGAACATCATGTCCAAGCCTTCTAGGGTTGGATATGCAAGAACAGACCCTGATGGCGGTCTATTTACAATGGGCAGTGCGGTGGAATGAGGTGGTGTGGATGGAGGTTCGACATGAGAGGGGCTTTGAGATGCAATGTCTTCTATTTTTGTGTTGGTATCCCTTAGGCTTTCTTCTAGTTCGGATATCTTTTTGTTCCACTTGCGATTAGCCTTCTCCCTAGTATCCTTCCCTGTTCTTGGTTTCCTCTTACTAGACTCTCATGACTCACTTGACTCCGATTGCTCAGATGGTTTTGCTTGTTGTGCAGCCTGTGCTCTAGTAACTGCCTGTACAGGAGCCACATTACTGCTACTTGAACTTGAATCCGCCACTAAGCCTACCACATTGATGGGTGTAACCTTAGGCACACTAGAGGGATTCTTGGGACACTCTCTAGGAAGATGTTCCTTGCCACACTCAGGACAAAAGCCTTGTATTGTGATGTTTTGTCCTTGTCCAAGTGCTGGTTGATGGGGACATTCACGAATGAAATGGTCGCCCTGACATCTAAAGCATGGTCCTCTAGGGGCTTGTGGTCTTACTTGTCTCACTTGGGGTCTAGGATTTGGATTCGTATACATGACATTGGAGTATTCTGGCTCCCAATTTTGTTCCATGGGTGATGCCTCATATTGATATGGAGAAGTTTCACTTTGCTCAGGTGAATCTATGTAATAAGCTTGTGAACTATCTTCATGGAAGTAGTCTGAACCATGAGCGTGAGAGTCATTTTCTGAGACCAATGGGGTTAGTGGCACCAATGCTCTATTAGGGTTTTCCTCCACAACTGCATACTTAACTGGGATCACATTGGTAGGAGCTGGTGGTTGGTTTCCCAAGACTGGCTGTGGCCTGTTTGGTGTCTGATATTGCTGTTGGTATTGAGGTTGATATTGTTGTTGTGGCCTATAATATGGCTGTTGGTACTGGTTCTGATACCTACCATGTTGGTAAGGTTGCTGATAATTTTGTCTAACAGCCTGCATGTTATAGGGACAATCTTGAGCTGCATGATTTGTGTATTTCCTCTCAATGGTGCAATATAGAGCATTAGGGTTTCCTTGGGGTTGAGCCATCACTGGGTAGACATTAGCCATGTGATCTCCTCCGCATGTATAACATCGTTTCAATGAGGTGACCCTTGGCATTTGTCTATTTTGAACTCCTAGCTTTTTGGCCACCTGCTCAGCTATCTCATCTATCTCACTGGAGGTTCTAGAGGTATGAGAGTAGAACTGTCAGAGTCCTTATAGAGTTTGGATAGTCCTAACTCCTCACCCAAGTTGTCTTCTATGTCAATGCATATCCGCACACACTCTTATATGGATCTAGGCTCTTTCAGGTACACATATGACCTTAACTTTGTGCTCAATAGGCCATCTAAAAACAGTGTCACTTGTTTGGCTGCTGTGGGTAATTCTGGCACAAGGCATCTTTCCAAGTACTGTCTAAACCTTCTTCCTGCAAGTCACACTGTTTCTTGGGGTGTTTGCTTGAAGCTGTGGATCAAGGATGATGTGTTATGCCTCATACCACTCTTGGAAAATTCTACAATGAATTCTTCTAGCAGCTGACCTATCTCTCTATAGTTGCCACTGTTTAGAGGTTGAAACCAAGCTAAGGCAGTACCCTTAAGAGTCAAACCAAATGCCTCAAACTGGGTGAATAAGTCTTCAACCTGTTCAGCTCTTAGCACTTGTTTGAAATCGGCCACATGATCATAAGGATCTCCAAATCCATCAAAGTAGTTCTTCATTGCCTTCACCACTTGAGAAGGTCTAAGGGTTCTTGAGTGCTCTCGGGGTCTGGGCAATGGGAAATCATGTTCATCTCTTTGATGCCTATGTGCTCGATGTCTCTCTCTTTCAGGTCTTTCACCTTCATGTCCTGACCTATCTCTACCCACAGTGTTTGCAAAGCTTACCTCCGGTCTCTCTCTAGTTCTTTCCCGCTGGTTTTCATGAGCCTTAGATGATCCTGCTCCTTGGAGACCATGGGAAACGCTAGATCTCAATGGAGGGAAAATTGATTCACCTTGCCAAGTGTATGCATGCCTATCTTGCTCTGTTACCAAGAACATTTTCTCTGACATGTGATCTAGATAGACAACTTTGCCTGGTAACTCTGGATCCTTGAACTCATAGATGGTGACTATTAGGCTTGGTTGAGCTGGCTTGAATCTCCAAATGGCTTCCTCCGTTTCTCTATTCAAGAATAGCTCTATGCTTTTGTTGTCTTGGGAAATCCATTCTAGATTGATCACTCTAGTCAAGACTGACTTACCTCTAGGTGTTTTGCGTTCTCGTCCTAGGTCTCCTTGCTCTAGGTCTCCTTGCTCTAGGTCTCCTATCTCGTTCTCTGGAATGATGTTTCCCAACTCATCTGTCCTGTCTGGTAGGCTGATAACCACATACATGGTTCCTTCCTTATCAATGTATGCACCCTCTTCGAACTTGACCACTGGGTGTTCAAGTCCAAAGGGTTGGTTAGGGACCTTCTGGTGTCTGTAAATAAGCAGTGCCTGAGCTACGTGTGGGTCTTTCCATGCTAAAAGACATTTCTGAGTCACTTGTGTCGGAACTTAGCACGTAGGGATAACCACTTAGTTGTTGTGCCCAAGACTTAGCTATGTGGTTGACACTAGCCTCAGATGATCTAATGCTTTGTCTATCCTTGCCTAAGTGTCTGCCAGATCTCAGGTTCATAAGCCTTGTCTTCTAGTCCACAATCTCCCCTTTGTATTGCTCAAAATCCTTTAGAGCTATTTGGTTTCCTAGTTCTCCTGAGGGTCCACTTCAAAATACTATACTTAATAATCCTGGTATTAATTTTACTGTAACCAGTGGAACTTTTGGTAGTACTCCCCACGAGCTTTCCAACAAAACCAAAATCACTGCAAACAGATTTCGTATGAGAAAGTTATGCCAGTTCAGGGTTCTCGGGGTTAAAACAAGAAAATAGGATCTCTCTGGAAGCTCAGATCAGGCGATACAATACCAAATTTTCACGATACGATACCTTTGTTTTAGACGATACCACTACAAACGATACCACCTAGGCAATACGGTACCACTAGGATGACTGCGATCGCGATACCAACTTCCACGATACGATACTGGAAATGCTCACGATACGATACTTGGTTGGCCCACGATACGATACCAGTGAATTCTCGTGACGATACGATACCTGTTTGCAAGCGATACGATACCACTCAGTAGACGATACGATACCTTCTAGGTGATACGATACCACTTGAGCCCGCGATACGATACGAGAATCAGAGACAATACGATACTAAGGCAGGAGGCCATATGATACTGCACGGTCAACAATACGATACCAAGACTGGCATGATATGATACCAGGTGGACCACGATACGATACCACTGGGGTGACCACGATTGCGATACCAGCACTTGACGATACGATACCAGAATGGTATAGCGATACCTCAAGTGGGCATGCACGATACAATATCTCAACAAGTATCACGATACACGGGAGTTCTGGTATCGCGATACCAAAACTCAACCGGACACGATACTTGGAAATTTTCACACCCAAATTCAAAATTTTTTGCAAATCTGGTACTTCTATCAGCCTGTAGATGCAAAATCTATCTCCAAGGTCACGATACCACTGCCGCGATACCAAACGCTGTTCCTCTCACCCCGCGATACTATCGCCCAGATTTTGGTGTTTTTGAGAGTTTTTCAAGAGTCTTTCTTCAACGTTTTAGCTCTGAACGACCTCTATTCTTCTTGCTCGCAACCAAAGATGAAAAACGAGATGAATGTATAGTCGAAAGTGGAAAAAAATATGAGAATATGAAGAGGGGAGAAGTGTTGATATATTTAGGTAGTGATGTGTGTGAACACTCTAGGACCGCCGGGGCACTTTTTTCCCTCTTTAGGAGGTTTTTTTCCCCCGGCTTGTATATACGCCTATTGCCCTAATGGGCTACTTATCTTTGTACATTCTCTAGTAATACATTCAGTCTTGTGTGTTGTGCTCCAAGCTTCTTCTTCTTCCTTGTGCTCTTCGCGTGCTTCCGCAGACGTCTAACTCCAACAATTGGTATCAGAGCAGGTCGTTGCTTCTTCTAGGGCGCCGTCGACACTCCTCCATTTGCAGTCTCAGATTCGCACAAAATTTGGTGAGCATACTCAGGGTGTTTTCGAGATCAAAACAACTTTGCTGTGTGGTGCCGAAATCCCGATCTGAGCTCGTTTCAGCCTCCGAACGCACTATCGTAGTGCTTGTGCAGGCTATTTCGTCCTTTTGTGCCAAAGGTATATACCAGTTTCTGTTCGCCAATTTAAGGATCTCGAAGTCTGCTACAGGTCTAGCAGAACTCGTCTGGGCAGTTCTGTTCAACTTTTTGAGATACAGTCAATTTTCTGCATCAAGGTATTTTAGTCACCGGCCATGGTTGAAAGCAGTGATGTATTCCGTATGTTGGCTGTTGAGGATAAGTTGGATGGTACCAACTACCCATTATGGGCTTATATGATGCGACATGTACTGGTTGCAAAAGGATTGTGGAACATTGTGCAGGGTGTTGAAAGACGTCCTGTTACACCTGTAACGACAGGTACTGCAAATACAGGTGTTGGAGGTGATGAAGATGGTGTCGAAGATGATATTCTGTAGATTCCTGTTGGTGCTGCTGTTTCTGTTGCACCTACTGTAGAGCAGATTCGTTGGGATGGCAGAGATGCCCAGGCACATGCATTGATAGCTTTGTCTGTCAAACGTGCCATTATTCCTCACATTCGCTCTTGCTGAACAGCAAAGGATGCTTGGGATACACTTACCACTTTGTACCAGGCTAGGAATGAGGCTCGTGTTGCTTACCTCCGAAAACAGTTGGAGAGTGAGCACATGAATGAAGGTGATTCGATGGACAGTTTTCTTACAAAGATCAAAGACCTGAAGGAACAATTGATTTCTGCTGATGAGGTTATACCAGATAGCTCACTTGTGCAGACCGTTCTGAATGGCCTTCCTGATTCATATCAGAGTTTTGCCTCTACTCTTCGATTGATGATGAAAGGCAATCCGAATGCCTTGTCATTTGAGGAATTAGTCTCTGTTCAGTTGTAGGAAGATCAGTCCAGGCAGAACAGGTCCATTATGCGTGTTGCAGATCAAGCTTTCCTGGCTAGTCAGAAGGGCAAAGGAAAATGGAGCTCTTCTACTAGTAAGCAGAAATCTGCAAATGCTGCACAATCGAAGAACCAGGATAAAGATGAGAAGAAATCAGAAAAGCAGAAATTGTTCTGCAAGTACTGTAAAGGAAATGATCATATTATAAAGAACTGTCCAAAACTGGCTGCTAAAGAGGCAAAGAAGAAAGAGGCTGGAATGGTTGTTGCAGAGGCCTCTACACCAAAAACAGAGTCTGCAAATCTTGTGCAGGAAGAAGAATGGGCGTTTACTACTGTCTGCAGTTTTGACCCATCTTCTCATGATCAGTGCATGTCTGCAGTAGACTCAGATGTTTGGTACTTTGACAGTGGGGCGACCAAACATATTACCTCGCAGCGCAGTTTCTTCTCTTCACTCGAGCCTGCCCCTACAGGGAATACTATCACATGCGCCAATAACTCCTCTTATCCTGTTATGGGAGTTGGTAAGATCATTCTGACTACTGCTGATGGTAGTTCTTTCACTTTGTCAGATGCTTTATTTGTGCCAGGGATCAAAAAGAACTTGTTATCAATTTCTGCATTAGCCAAGATTGGCTTGGTTGTGAAATTCGTTGATGACAGGTGTACAGTCCATGATCTCTCAAATGGCGATGTGATTATTGCTTCTGGCATTTTATGTCGTGGGCTGTATAAGCTCATAGACTATGAAAGATCTGTGAATGATTCGGCATGTGCAGTTCATGATTCTCAGGCTATGTCAGATGCAAAGCTTTGGCATGCACGCTTTGGTCATGTGAATTTTGCTAGTTTGTTACGCCTGCAGAAATCTGAAATGGTGTCCTCTTTGCCCAAACTTGAGGCACCTGGAAAACATGTTTGTGAAGGCTGTATTTTGGGCAAAATGCAGCGTTCTTCCTTTCCAAAAGATGGTTCAGTTCGGGCTATGCAAAAATTGCAGCTTGTACATAGTGATGTCTGTGGTCCTATGCAGACACCCTCTTTTGGAAATTACCTTTACTTCGTGACTTTCATTGATGATTTTTCTAGGCATGCATGGGTATATCCACTCAAAGCAAAGTCCGAAGTGTTCATGTGCTTCAAACAGTTTTTGGTTTTGGCTGAAAATCTGTCAGCATGTAAAATGGGCACCCTCTGTTCTGATCGAGGGGGGGAATATATGTCTTCAGATTTTAATGCATTTCTGGCTGAACGTGGGATAAAACACCAATGTACAGTGCCGTATACACCTCAACAGAATGGAGTTGCTGAACGAAAGAACAGGTCACTCATGGAGATAGCGAGGTGCATGGTCAAAAGTCAGGCTTTACCACATAGTTTCTGGCTTGAGGCTGTCATGTGTGCAGCATATGTACTGAACAGGTGTCCCACCAACGCGTTGCAGTCTATCACTCCATATGAGGCTTGGCATGACCGCAAGCCATCTGTTGCTCATCTGCGTGTTTTTGGTTGTTTGGCATATGCATTAGTGCCTGAACAACATCGCAGAAAATTGGATGATAAGGCAGTAAAATGTATTTTTGCTGGGTACAGTTCTGAAAGTAAAGGCTATCGTCTGTATCATCCACAGACTAAACGCATTCTGGTTAGCCGTGATGTTGTCTTTGTGGAAGATGCTATTCAGCCATTGCTTTCATGTACTAAGGAGACATTTGTTAGCTCCAAAGACATGTATGATACTTTGATGCCTCTTTTTACAGGTGGACAGGCTAGCGCTGGTCCTAATGAGGCAACTTCTCAGCCTTTGCAGGTTTCATATGATGATGCAGATCATTCCATTTCTGATGCAGATTTACATGATGCACTTGTTGATGAGAGAGCTGATATTGAACAGGCAAAAACTATGCCAAAATGGCTGGTGCAGACTTTGCGTGACAGCAAATTAGATGCACCTTTGTCATATCATACTCGTTCAGGCTCTCATAGTACCTCCTTTGCATCAGATTGCTATGCTATGGCTGCATCTAGTCTCTGTGATGAGAATGAGCCTGTTTCTTTTGATGAAGCACAAAATTCAGAAAATTGGATGGCTGCTATGCAATCTGAATATGATGCTATAATGAAGAATGGTACATGGTCTTTATGTGACTTGCCTCCTGGCAAGAAGGCCATTGGCACTAAGTGGGTATACAAGCTGAAGCGTAAACCTGATGGTACAGTTGACAGGTATAAGGCTAGGCTTGTTGCAAAGGGTTATGCGCAGGAAAGAGGCATTGATTTTGATGAGACCTTTGCACCTACATGCCGTATGACTACTGTTCGGAGCATTTGTGCACTTGCAGCCCATCATGGTTGGAATGTACATCAGTTGGACATTAAAACAGCATTTCTGAATGGTGACTTGCATGAAGAAGTGTATGTTTTTCAGCCCCGTGGCTTTGTGCAGAAAGGGCATGAAAACCAGGTGTGCAGGTTAAAGAAGGCGTTATATGGTTTAAAGCAAGCACCACGTGCTTGGTATGAGAAAATACATGCCTATCTGATTGCACATGGTTTTGAGAACAGTCCAACTGAAAGCACCTTATGGCAGCTGCATCTTCATCCCTGGAAGCTGTGGCAATCTCGTGAACTTGCAATCTTCTCGGTGTTGAGGGCTGGACTGTTGATCTGAGCGCCTCCACGAAGATTGTCAAGTAGGCGAAGCTCCTCTCGCCACCCCTTTCATCAACAATTGAAGAACAAATTGTTTGCACCCATTTTAGCAAAAGATGTATTTAGGCTTTGATTAAAATCAATAAATGTATTGAATTTCACAAAAGCACTATTTTGAGCCTCATCTTCGAGCCGTTGGTATAACTTCTTTGCTCTCAAATTCTTGGGTGCAAAATTTTGTTTAAGGGTAAATTATTGGTATAGCTTAAAGGCAATTGTTTGTTTAAATCATAGGTTTAATTGCAATATATTGGCATATTTAAAAACTTATCAAATTGGACTCTAACGGAATTTCAGAATTAGTAGCGAAGCATAAGGAAAGAGTAACGAAAGAAGTTCAGGATATTGTTAGGATTGTTCAAGCTAGATCAAACCAAAGTACAAAAATGGATGAAATATTTCAAAATATGATGCATGAGACGTAGGGTCAGAAAGTAGTTGAAATGTTATTAAAAGATAAAGGGAAATTCATTGGTATGAATGTTACAAATTATTTAGACACATTTGAGGAATTAGCCAAGCTACATGGATTACTTGATACAAAATGGAAATCATATTTAGGTAGACTTGCCATAGGCATGGTTAAGGCTATTATGGAACTACACGACAATAAAGAATGGGATGAGTTTCGAAAGGAGTTACATAAGGAATTTTACTTAGAAGACTATAGTCAACAAAATAGAGAGGGATTTATGAAATGGATTAGTTCTCCTAAGCCTCACATTTCTTTAACTCAACTCCATAGCGAATTTATGAAAAGATTCTCTCAATTACCTGAACAGGATAGGGTTGCCCTTACCCCAGATATCGTTTTATATTTTCTTAAAATCTTGACTCCAGATATAAGGGTAGCGGTTGAGCGTAGACTTGAAGAACCGGGAAAGAAATATGGGCTTATAGATGACTGGGGTGTAGTGAAAACAGTGGTTGAGGCGGTTGCTCACATGAAGCAACATAAAACACTCCTTTATGATTCAATGTCTCAACCATCTTCCAGTTTTCCTCCTATTCAGGCAACTAGGGATACACCTATAGATTCAAAAGCTGAGCCTACATCATCCACATCTAGAGTACCAACCGAGTTACAATTTAAGATTTTGTTTAACAAGTTGGACAATATGATGCATATGCACGAGAATATGTCTAAAGAGGTATCGGCTTTGCAGAATGTGGTGTATGCGTTAAACTTACAAGATAAACCTGCAATGCAAGCTCATCCGACTATCTATCCTCAACCAGTAAGTGCTCCTAATCCACCATTAGTAGCTCCGAATCATCCATTAGTACCTCCTAATCCACCTTTGGTACCTCCTAATCCTCCAATTATACCACAACCAATTCCTCAAGCATTTAACCAAAGGAATTTCAATGAAAGGAGAAATTCCAATGTGAGGAGATGTATCTGGTGCGATGCCACATATCATCTTACCTATACATGTGAAGCTTTGAAAGATGCAAAAGAAAAAAGACTTGTAATTGATATTGACAAGCGATTGTGTGACTATAGAACACATTTACCCTTAGCTGCAAATTGGGGAAAAGGAGGGATGCAGAAGTTGTATGAAAACCTTTCTGAGTCCAAGAAAACATCTTCTGCTATTAAACTAGAATATGTAGATAGCGACTCTGATTCTGGGAAAACAAGAGAAACGAGGAACTACTCAATTGAAGCTTTAATAAAGGCTAGAGATGACATTATGCAGAAAACTACATGGAAATCTCCTGTCGATCAATTCTCGATATATTCACATATTGCGAATGTTGAAGAGAAGCGAAACACGGATGATGAGCAAGATACAAATGAATCAGGCAGATGAATGACTAGAATTAAGATGAGAGATGAGCCGAAACCTTAGAAAGTTCAGTTTGAACAAGGCGAAAGGTCTAAAACAAGTGAACAGCAAAGAAAAGAAATTAGGGAGGGTAAACAACCTGTGATTAATGAGCCAATTCAAACATCAGACAAAGAAGAGGAAATTCCTAGAACTGAAACAAAAACTGAAGAGAAACCAGAGAAGAAACCGAAATGAGTTCCAAAGGCTATTCTTATTTCAAAACTAGAGCAAAAAGTTGATTCAAAGGAAATATTGTATGACATTTTATTAAAAAGTGCAGTAACAATGACATTATAACAATTCTTTTCAATAGCAAAAATTGAATTTAAAGAAAATTTTATTAAACTAATTAAAAGGAAGAGATTCCCTCTGTCACAAGAGGTAGAGATGCAGGATGTTGCCGATGTAACTCAGTGAATTCATGAATCTCTTTCTTTTGACTCGGAGGATGAAGAAAAAAATACCTGTAATGTTAACAAAAATTTCTTAGGGCCGATTGTACCAGACGATGAAACCAAAAACTCAGAGAGTGATTTTAGAAAAAGTTTTTGGGCGAGAGGCACACCTGAGATTAAAATTAAATTAGGTGATCAGAAGAGATCATATTCTGCTTTAGCCCTTATTGATTCTGGATCTGAAATCAATGTGATTTTGAAAGAATTATATGATAAGTTTAAATGGCCTATTGAGAAGAATCACGGCTGGATAATGAGAACTGCGGATAATGGTTGTGGATCACTCCTAGGAGCATGTGCCAACATACCTCTAATGATAGGTGGAATCTCAGAAACATTCCACTTTTTCATTCAGGATAACTGCTCTTATGAAATTATCTTAGGTCTCCAAGTTATGATAGTCAGCCCAAACCATGTACGAAATAGGGAGCAAATTAGAAAGACGCCCATCCGTTCTCATGAAAAGATACGTGAAGATCATATGCCTCTTCGTGAGTTCGGAACTTATTATGATCAAAATTTTGCCTAGATGCCACTGTTGAGCGAGACAACGGTGGTCCTTGGTTTGATGTCTTACACCCATCTGCAAATACTTTAGATAGTTTTGCTTTATATTTCCCTTCATCGTATTTGCAATTCAGTCATTATAAAAACATTCCTAAAAAAAATTATAAAACATTATGAAGAAATTTATAAAGATAAAGGACTCATTTCTTCTGATGAACACATTGAAAACGTAATTGAAACTTTATCTTCAAACTCATTGTTTGAAGAACTTCAAAATATTTTGCATGAAAAAGAAACTTTTATATTTGTACTTTTAAATTCTATTGAAGAATATGATATTATTATTAAATTTGTTATGAGTAATGAAAGTAAGGAAGCAAAATTAAATACAATTAGGCAAGTTTCAAAAGATCCTTATTTAAGAGAACACACAAATATAGGTCATACCTTCATAGATGAAACTTTAAAACTAATCAAGATAGAGAATGATGATAATTTTTTATTACCTGTGAAACAAGAATTATTTCAAAGAGTGATTAGAAAGCATGGAAAGGTGTTTTCTTTACATCCCCATGAGATAGGTTGTGCATACCCGCAAATTGTTCCATCAATGATTATCTTTACGGTGCCTCACATTCCATGGAATCTTCGTCCCATACCTGTTCCGAAAGCCCATTTACCAGAGTTAATGAGGCTTCTCAAGGAAAAGTTTCACATGCAAATTCTTGAGCCCTCGTCTGCACCCTACTCAAATAGGTGGTTTACGGTTCCAAAGAAAAATGGCAAGTTACGATTCATACAGGATTTATAGCCCATGAATAAGGTTACTATTAGGAATGTAGGTACTGGCGCCATTGTAGGAGAATTCGTTGAAACCTTCGCTGGTCATGCCATTTACTCAATGGGAGACTTGTATTTTGGCTATGATCAGTTTCAGCTTGCTATTGAAAGTAGAGACATTACGACCATGAAAACTCCTTTGGGCTTAGTTCGCATGTGCACTTTGCCGCAAGGAGCTACTAATTATGTAGCACATATGATGAACGCCATGAATTCTGTATTACATGACTTCATTCCTAATATAGCTATGCCGTTTAGAGATGACATTCCTATTAAAGGATGTGTTGAGAATGCGAAAGATGAGACTTTGGATTCTTCTGGCTGTAGGAAATTTGTAGTAGACCATATCTCTAACTGTGAAAAGATTTTCTAGAGATTTGAAGAGGTTAGTCTCACATTCTCCATTGAGAAATCTGTTTTTGGTGTCAATGAAGTACTCATAGTTGGCCATTTATGTGGATATTATGGTCGGAGGCCATATCCACCTAAGGTTGACGCCATAAACAAGATTTCTGAGACATGTAGCAATATTAGTGAGGTAAGACGATTCCTTGGTGCTTGTGTGTTTTATTCCATTTGGATTCCACACTATGCACATGTTGCTAACTGTCTTTATGCTTTGTTAAGGAAGAATCGAAAGTTTCTTTGGACTAAAGAACACTCAAAAGCTATGAAAAACTTAAAGAAATTACTTCTTGAAGCTCCTATTTTAAAGCGTGTAGATTATTCTGATAAAAAACCTATAATTTTGACTGTTGACACAAGTCCTATAGATATAGGATGGGTTATTGGTCAGGATGATGAAGAGGGTAAAAGGTATGCTGTGAGATTTGGAGCTAAGATTTTACATGATACACAAAGAAACTATCTGCAAATTAAACGAGAACTCTGGGGTTTGGTTACGGCATTAAAATTCGATAAAGAATATTTTATAGGTGCAAATGTAATTGTAGAGATAGATTGTTTACCTCTGATCGGAATGATTATAAATTGTTCATCAGCCGACATTGCCATGCTTAGATGGATTTCATACATCAAGTTTATAAATCCTATTTTGATACATATTGCGAGTAAATCTAATCCTGTTGCTGATATGCTTTCTTGAGCTAGGTTTGATAATGAGAAAGAAATAGAATTAGATATAAATGCAATTAATTATGATTCTAAAGCATACGTATATGAACAGTTTAATATTGAAGAATATGAAGGAGAGTGGTAGGATATTGGGAAGTATCTTAGTACTTTGGTTAGAGCACCTACATGGTCTTCAAATAGATTTAGGAATATTCAGAAAAGAGCTTTCAACTTTTTCCTCAAAGATGGTCTAATTTGGAGACATGCAAGGGGAAAAATTAGATTGCCGTAAAGAATACTAGGTACTAAGAATCTTCAGATGCAAGTCATGAAGAGCAGTTGAAGTGAAGAGATCCGTGAAGTGACAGATTGAAGCCATTCCATTTACCTTATATCTAGCCATTTATCCATTTGATTAGAGATTTATCCTATCATTTAAACCTTACATTTGTATTAGGGAAATTGATTTAATCCATTAGCTTTATCAACTCAATTTGTTCAAGCAAATTTAGTATTAATATTATATTCCATTGATTTCTTTGATGTCTTTTGAGTTATTCCATGAGTCTGAGCATAGTAGTATTGAAAACATTGAAACTAGAACCAAATCTATAGAATTAGTAACATAAGAACTCATTAAAGATAATATTACTTCAGAATCCTTAGTTTCTATATCTTATGACCATTGTTTAACTACGTTCCTAACTTTATCTTCCATTACATCTCCGAAACCGCATAGTAGTGAAAACGTATTTCCACCACCTTTAGTTAGACATATTCATCCAAAGCCAATAGAAACCGAAGTAGAGGAGGTAATTAAAAATCAAATAACTAAAGAATCATTGAATTTACCATCCTATCAGGAAGCTATTGCCAGATATAGAGCAGCACGTCCTTATGGTTAGGCTGAGTCCGCTACAGACACCCTGCATGTGCCGAACAATTTTGGCGGATGACTTGATCCACCATTCGAGCATCTCTAACGACCCGACATCGCAGAGGAAGAGGAAAAACGTTTAAAGGTGAGAGAAGAAAGAACTTCGCCAGGAGATAGACCAGTTAGAGACCTAGCCTAGACACCAATGATATTTCCAGATGAGGAATTTGAATCTCATGGCTGGCCAGAAATCTTAGCTACCATGGACATTGCTGTCAATGAAGAACAATGGACACCTCATTGTGATGAGGAGGGTTATGATATTTCTGTGTTCATGTGTCAGCCCTTGCTAGAAGAATGTGACCCTAGTGATATCATAGAAGAAGAAGAGAACGATGACGATCTAGAGTCCATTGTGATGGATAGTTGCTTTAATTCAAAGCAGCACTATCTAGAAGATGTAGGATTGCTTATCCAAAAATAAGAAGAACCTCTCACAAGTATTAAAATGTTAAATTCAAAGGATGGAAGTGAAAGCAGTCAAAAGAAAAAGAAAAGAAAAGCAGTGAAACAAGAAGAGGAGGAATCATTGTTTGAAGTACCAGAGAATTTCAAGAAATATGAAGTTGAGGATCGAAAAATTTTGGTATGAATGCCTAAGAGAGAGGCCATCATAGGAGAATCATATGATAATAAATAAAAGACCAAGAAGATTGTAGTAACCATTGAAGAGAACGAAGAGAGATGCACGTATATAGGAGATGACCTAAGTGCAAGAGAAGAAATGGAGCTCATAGATCTATTAAGGGAATATAGGGATGTGTTTGCATGGCACTATAGAGACTTGAAAGGGGTAGATCCAAGAATATGCTCTCATACGATCCCCATGACTACCGACGCCAAGCCCACCAAACAGAAGCCCTACACATATAATGATACTTATGCAGCTAAAATAAAAGAAGAAATTGATAGACTAATTGAAGTTGGATTTATCTATGAGATTGAGCATATTGAGTGGGTGTCCCCCATTGTAGTAGTGCCCAAGAAGAATGGAAAATTGCGAGTATCTATTAACCTCAAAAAAGTTAATGCCGCCACGATCAGAGATAGTTATCCACTTCCAATCACTGAACATTTATAGAGCGTGTTGCAGGCAAGGAAGTTTATAGCTTCCTTGATGGATTTTCAGGTTACAACCAAGTAGCCATTGCCCCAGAAGATCAACACAAAACAGCATTCGCCACGGATTGGGGAATCTTTGCATTTCGAGTGATGCCATTTGGGCTCACAAATGCACCTGCAACATTCCAAAGGCTCATGTGTCATGTCTTCAAAGAGTTCTTGCGAAAGAGCTTAGAAGTATATGTGGACGATTTATGTGCCCATTCCCAGGAAAGAAGATACCACATCCCTGAGCTCAGACAAATCTTAAACAAGTGTAGAGAATATCGAGTGTGTCTGAACCCAGAAAAGTGTGTGTTCATGGTGCGTCAAGGTAAAATCTTAGGTCATATTGTTTCTAAGAATGGAATCTCAACAGACGAGGACAAAGTAAGAGCCATAGCAAAGTTGCCAAGGACAAGGAACATTAAAGAGGTACAAGCTTTTATGGACCATTGTGGATATTACCATAGGTTTATCCACATGTATGCAATCATAGCTAAACCTCTTTATGGGTTGTTGAAAAATTTTGAGTGGAACGACAAATGCGAGAACTCCTTCCAGGAGCTTAAAAGACGTTTGTGCACATCACCAATACTGACCACTCCAGATTGAAATAAACCATTCCATGTCCATGTGGATGCATCCAATCATGCCATAGGATGTGTGCTAGCACAACCCACGAGTGAAGGGAATTTAGATTTGCCCATAGCATATGCTATTAGACAACTAAACCCAGCTGAAAGAAATTATACCACAGTCGAGCGAGAAGGCTTAGGCATGGTATATGCTGTGAAGAAGTTTAGACACTATTTATTGGCCAACAAGTTCAAGTTTTTCACTGATCATCAAGCTTTGTTATATTTGGTCAATAAACCTTGCAATACAGGTCGCTTAGTAAGATGGTTCCTCTTACTAATGGAATATGACTTTGAAGTTGTTGTCAGGAAAGGTAAAACCCACCTCCGGGTAGATCACCTTTCTCACATTACTTCAAGAGAGTCACCTCAAGGAGTGTTTGATGAACTACCTGATGCTTATCTGTTCAATTTAGAAGTGGTTCCTAAATGGGCAAATAAGTTGGTACCTGTCCTAACCTTCGGGCATGAAAATAAGAATGTGAAAACATCACAAGAAGAAATTGTAAAATCACAAAAACATCACATATTGGCAGGAAGCATGTATAAACAAGATATTGAGGGTGTATTAGCTTGTTGTGTTGAGGACGATGAACATAGTAGTTGTTTGCAACAAGCCCATGAAGGATTGCTAGGAAATCACTACTCTAAACAACGAACATTGCAAAATCTAAAACGCTTAGGAGTGTACTGGCCTAGCATGGACAAAGAAATACACGAGTGGATTAAGAGTTGTCTTGGGTGCAAAGAGAGAACCCTAGTGGAGCATGCTACTCTTTATCATGTATTGTTAATACTAGATTGGAGTGCTCCATTGGTGGAATTTATGAGATCAGGGACATTACCCAAAGAGGCTAGTTTAGCTAGAAGAAGAAGCATGGAGCAAGAGGCTCAAGATTATGCCTTAGTTGGAGACAACCTATACCGGAGAGGAAAAGATGGTTACCTAAGATTGTGCATTCATGAATCAGATTATTTGAAAGTCTTTAGAAACTGCACACAGTGGTGGACACTTTGGTCCTGACCGAGTAATTAAGACCATTCTATTCAGGACTTTGGTGGCCCACTCTTCATATGGATGCACATACCTATGTGAAGAAATGTGACACACGCCAACGTGCACAGTATCCAATTAGAAAAGATGAGATGCCTTTGAGGCCAATGATGGGAGGACGTGCATTTTCAAAGTGGGGTATAGACTTTGTAGGACCTATTAACCCCCCAGCTAGAAAGTCCCATGCAGAGTACATTATTGTAGCCACATATTACCTTAAAAAGTCGGTAGAAGTCAAAGCCACAACAAAGAATGATGCTCAGACGACGGCTAAGTTCTTATTCAAGAACGTGTTCACGAGATATGGACTACCAATAGAGTTAGTAAGTGATAGAGGCACACACTTCTTGAATGAAGTCATTGAAAATCTTCTCCAAGAATTCTTGGTGATACATAAAAAGTCTGCCCCCTATCATCCACAAGCTAACGGACAAGCCGAGAACACGAATAAGATCCTATGTAATGTATTGAAAAAACTAGTGAATAATAAACACTCTGATTGGGACAAACAACTAGATCATGTTGTTTGGGCTTATCGAGTTGCCTATAAAATGGTACTGAATGCCACCCCATTTCATATGGTCTTTGGACAGAATGTTGTGCTACCATTGGACTTCCTCATCCTAGCCTTAAAAGTAGCACAAGAGCATGAGTGGAATGGACATGAATTGTCCTCTAGAATCGTCGATCTAGAATGCTTAGGTGAGATGAGGCTACGTGCGGCGGCAGGCATCTATGCTGCAAAGAAAAGACAAAAGGCATAATTTGATGCACACATCAAAGATAAAGGATTGCAAGAGGGAGACCTAGTGCTGGTTTATTCGCTAAAGCAACATGCCCATAAGTTGGAGAAAAGAGGATACGGACCCATGATCATTAATAGAATTTCCACTAGCGGGGCAGTTTAGTTGGCGACTCTAGAAGGAGATATCTTGCCAAAATATATTAGTGGATGTAGAGTCGAGTTATACCAAGAACCTCTTACAAAGGATATGCTTACGAGACTCAAAACTGCTAAGAAGCGAAAAGAAGAGGAGTTATGGGTGAGGGAAGAAGCACATGCAGAGGCCAGAGAGCGTATTAGGCGAAATAAGTTAAGGCGACTAGGCCTAGATGTCAAATCAAAGGCCCAAAATATCACATGGATATGTGCCAAAAATTAGGCATAATTACTTCTCAAGTGATTGACCAACGTCCCTTTGTGACCATAGAGATAAGACAAGGAAAGGGTGCAAGGACTGTGAAAGCATTGATTGACTCAGGTGCAGCAAGTAGTTCAGTTAGCCTATCCTACTGCCAAGACTTGCAGTTGAACATCAATCCCATAGAAGCTTATCTCATAGGATTGGGAGGTGTGGAAACCCCTTGTTTGGGCGAGGTGGAACTTCCCATATACCTTCAAGATGTTCCAATGAAAGTCAAAGTGCTAGTGTGTCAAGATGAGAACCTTACAGAACCACTTGTCTTGGGTCAAAATTGGATCTATGACCATGCAGTTAACTTAAACCTAAGAAGTCAAATTCTTCAAGTTTGGGTACAGGAACAATGCATTACATTAGAATTAGAGAATTGCATGCTCACAAATCCAGATGTCCCACATTCTCTTAGTTCTTCTAAGACTAATCATATGGAAGAAGGTGTTGTATGTGTCAAAAGCTCTATGATGCAGAAGGAGTCAATCGTGGAAGAACAGGTTCGAAGGCAGGTGGATCTTTCTTCTTCTCCACAGACTCAGGTAGCCACAGTAGTCCCACCACAAAGGCAAGCACAACAATTCAAGACAACTGCTATAGCAAATAGAAAGACACCATTCAATAAGAAAGCAATTCCGGGCATGATGCAGATCTGGGTACGCAAAGAAGTGCAACCACCAGCCTTGCTCCCACAAACCCCATCTAGGCAAGCGAGTCATGCCAAAAGACGAAGGAAGAAGCTCGGACAAGCTCAACCACAAGGTATGCGACAAATTTGGGTGCCTAAGAAATTAGTTGCAACTCAACAAGGGTGATTACACATGTGGGTTCCAAAAGGACTCTTACACGCACCCAGGCCTATGCTCTCCACCATGCAAAAGGTCTCAACCAAGAAACCAAGGAGAGAAAAGGGAAAGAACCGAGCGCAGAGACCACAGGAGGATAGACTCACCTCTTCGGCAATAGTCAGAAGACCAACAACAATGGTATGTGTTAGACGGCCGCCGAATAAGGACAAATGTACTAGGACAGGCGTCTTAAATGTAAAAGAAAAAAAAAATCTTCTATATAAGGCAATGAGAAAAGAGTGGCCGAGAGCCCGTTTGGGGAATTGTAAGCGTACTGTTTAAAGTATGTATGTCATTGAGAAGATTGAACTCGACTCTGTTCTACTCTGTTCTGTACTCCGTCTAGTCGTTTATTCACACTGTAGCGCAGAGTTATAGATTGGTAGTCTTGTATTACGAATGTGTTCGATAATGGTTGAGTGTGTCTCTGAGTGTTGTTAAGTTGCAGTGTGTTGTTTGTCAGTCTGTATGCTGAACGAGGGAATGTGAAAAGCAGTCCCGAACTGTCTGCGTGTTAACATTTTCTGTAAGTGACCAAGTTCGATACAGTAGTCTGCATTCACTGTTGATTCCGATCACAGGAAGACTAGTATCTGTAATGGTCGAGGTGCGAGTAGGACACTGTTAAACCCGCGACTAGTCGATTGTTGTTAGGAGATTTGTTGCTCGAGTTGGGCATACGGTAAGTTTGCATAAATTCAGGGTATAGATGTCTGTTTGGTATACCTGTCTGTTCTGAAGAAGTGCGTATTAGGTGATCTTTGTTTACTGAAGTATTGGATACAAGTAACCGGACTACTGCTCAGATAGCTATAGCAGGATCAGTTCGGAAAGTCTAAGTCCAATACGCCGAACAGTTATCAGTTGTTCATAATTGAGTACTGAGCTAAGACACGAGAGAGTATTTATGCTTATGTAAGAAGCTGGGAAAATAGTACAGGGCCTCTGTCTAACAGACCCCTACCACTCCCAAGAACCCATGTGGCTAAGAGTTAATTTACTTTTAATTATCACGGTAGTAGTAATCAGATCAACCAGCTAACCTCCACACGGAAGAGTAGAGAGTCGGAGACGCCCAACATTCTAAAGTATTCGGAGTCCGAAATCAAAGTCTATAGAACCAAAGAATCAACCACAAAGGATCAAAGCCTCAAGCAACCATCCAAACATGGAGCGGCCAAAGGAGATCACTAAACAGTCGAAGACCATTCTCAAATGGATCCCTATAAGGAGGAAGGCTCAGTGGTCATCTCGAGATCCAATGGATATCTCCAAGAAAGAGGGCATCGACATCCGCAAATAACATCAAAAGCCTCCACGAGCGACAACCATGTGCACCTTGCACAACCCTGTCTTTTGCACCATTCAGGTCATGCATTTCCAAAGTATGCATTAATATAGGGCCACATTACATGGCCATGCATAGACACATTTGAGAGTCCCATGCACAAGAGCACATTAACATATGTCAATAATTTTTTCTGCTACTAACATCTGTCATCTTGTTTGGTGACAATGTTCCAAAAAAAAAAGGCCAAGAGAGAGAGAGAGTTTGTTCCCAGGTTTGGCTCATGGAACGTGAATGATTCATGCTTAGTCAAAGGTGGAACCATTGATTACTGGGCATTTATCAGATTTGATAGAAGTGTGTCTCGGCTAGCAGAATGATATTATTGCTGCCTTATCTGGTAGATGTCAAGCACTTGGCATGAACATGGCATCCATAACTATTTTTTCCCCTTACCTTGGTAGGAGGGAAGATCTCGAAGGTCCACAACTTGAGAGATGCTTAACTATTATATGTACGAGAGCATCCAAGGAGATATCTGCTAAGGGTAGTTTGGTACCCTGAAAATCCTTGTTGTATACTGGGTGAGAAGACTCCGGATTATGGGAGCTAAACAGAATATGTGAAACTAAGCTTGGTGTAGTTACCCAATGTTGTCTATCAAGGAATATAAAGAAATCCAATTCTCAATATTTGGCCAATGTTTCTTTGCAAAGAGGAGACAGGACCAAGCACTCAAAAAATTTCATCGGTGGACCATCAACACGGACATTCATCGACAATGTTCCATCACAAATGCCGGATGTACAACACGAAGAGATAAACATCGATCAATCCCTCACAATGGTAAGTATCTTTACTCTAGAAACACCATAACCATGATAGATTAGGAAACCTCTTCATTGGCATACCCTTGAGCACTAAGCTCAAGACCCCCAATTTTTGCACCATACTTCTTCCAATGCATTTTTCAAGTAAGCATGCATAGGGCTACATTACAAGGCCGTGCACAAGGCACATATTTTACTCAACCCATGCACAACCACACTTACCCATCATTCATTATGGGGTACGGGTACTTGGCATGTCTCCTATGAACATCTCCTTTGGAAGATCTAGAGGCCATCAATGGAGACTCACAATGACACATTCATGCTGGAATCCAAGGATGAAGCACATATCACGGGACTACCACTTGCATAGGCTCAAAGAGACAAATGAAGAACTTTCCAATTGATCTTGCCACATTTGGAAGATAGATGGCTCTCGTTTCTACAAAATGGACACCACCTCTCACAGCACTACCTGGCACAACCATTACAACAAGGGTCTGTCAGGGACGACAAACTCGAGAGGGGGGGAGTGTTGGAACTCAAGGTCAAGCACAAAGCATGGAAGCGCATCAAAGAAGCAGACATACAAGAAGAAGGAGCAAGTAGGGAGCTCCAAGAAGTACATGTCAAATTTTCAGAAGAATCCCCTACAAAAATAGTGATTTTCATCACTAAAAACCATTGTAAATACCATTTTCTATTTTTGTAACTCCATTTTGTTCAAGCTGAGTCCTTGAGCTTGAGGAGTATTAGAAGTATCATCCTACCAATTTTCATAATTTTTAGGCTTTGTTTGAGCCCTCAAATAAGCCATGAAACCTGATTTTTAACTAGGCTAGACACTAGGTCTGGACAGGACCAAAACTAGTCCAAAAACTATAAAAAGAGCTAGAGAGCTCATTTTTTAGGTTAGCTTGTGAGAGAATAGAGCTTTTGTAAGAGAACTCTTTTGCAATCAAAGCTTTCCATTGTTTCTCTCTTTGATATTACCTTGTGCACGTGTGTGTGTATGTGTGTGCATGTTTGTGTGCTTTCACTCACGCACTTGTGCCTTCACTTGCTCGTGGTCTTCATATCGGTCCTCACATCTCTGTGGATTGACAAGTAAAGGAGGTGGTGCTTACGCTTGAGCTACACCAAATTTTGGTGCCATTGCTGAGGAGTGAGGACCGGTATGAAGACCACGAGCAAGTGAAGGCACAAGTGTGTGAGTGAAAGCACAGAAACATGCACACACATACACACACACGTGCACAAGGTAAGATCAAAGAGAGGAACAATGGGAAGCTTCGATTGCAAAAGAGTTCTCCTACAAAAGCTCTATTCTCTCACAAGCTAACCTCAAAAATGAGCTCTCTAGCTCTTTTTATAGTTTTTGGACTAGTTTTGGCCCTGTCCTGACCTAGTGTCCAGCCTAGTTAAAAATTAGGTTCCAGGGCTTATTTGAGGGCTCAAACGAAGTCTAAAAATTATGAAAATTGGTAGGATGATACTTCTAATATTCCTCAAGCTCAAGGACTCCTTGGCGTGAACAAAATGGAGTTACAAAAATAGAAAATGGTATTTACAATGGTTTTTAGTGATGAAAATCACTATTTTTGTAGGGGATTCTTTTGAAAATTTGACATGTACTTCTTGGAGCTCCCTACTTGCTCCTTCTTCTTGTATGTCCGCTTCTTTGATGCGCTTCCATGCTTTGTGCTTGACCTTGAGTTCCAACACTTGGGTACCCACATGTGTGATTGTCCTTGTTGAACTGCAACTAATATCTTAGGCACCCAAATTTGTCAGAGACCTTCTCTAGCTCGTGGTTGCTTGGTTCTTGTCTTCACATGGTTGGCTTGCCTGGGTGGGAATTGTGTGGGAACGGCTAGTGGTTTCTCTCCTTTTCGTACCCAAATCTGGTTCATGTCCGGAGATGCTTTCTTCTTGAAATCTCTTTGTCTATTTGATATAGTGGTTGTCATGTATTGTTTTGCTTGCCTTTTTGGTTGAGTTGTGGTGGCGGCATTAGTCCTTGCACAAGAGGAGGAGTCCGCTTGTCTTTGAACCTGTGCTTCCATGTCCTTTTCTAAGATTAGTCCTAGAAGAACTAGGAGAATGTGTGTCATCTGGATGTGTGAGCATGCAATTCTATAATTCTAATGTAATGCATTGTTCCTGTACCCAAACATGAAGAAGTTGACTTCTTAGGTTCAAGTTGAGTTGGTCTTAAATCCAATCTTGACCCAAGACAAGTGGTTCTATAAGGTCCTCATCATGACACACTCGCATTTTGACTTTCATTGGAACCTCTTGAAGGTAGATGGCAAGTTCCACCTTGCCCAAACAAGGGGTTTCCACACCTCCCAAACCTATGAGATAGGCTTCTATGGGCTTGATGTTCAATTGCAGGTCTTGGCAGTATGATAGTCTAACTGCATTAGTTGTTGCACCTGAGTCAACCAATGCCCTCACATTCCTTACACTCTTTCCTCGTCCTACCTCTACGGTCGCAAAGGTGCGTCGATCGATTATTCGAGAAGTAATTATGCCTGATTCTTGGCACATGTCCATGTCACAGTGATATTTTGGGGCTTTCATGTTGAGATCTAGGCCCAGTCACCTTAACTTATTTCGTCTAATGCACTCTCTCACCTCGGCTTGTGCTTCTTCTCTAACCCTCAACTCTTCTTCTTTTTGCTTCTTAGCAGTGTTAAGTCTCATTAACATATCCTCTGTAAGCGGTTCTTGATATCATTTGACTCGGCATCCACTTATATAGTTTTGCAAGATGTCACCTTCCAAAGTGGCTAGTTGAACTGCCCGCTAGTGGAAATTCTATTAATGAGCATGGGTCCATATCCTCACTTTTCCAATTTATGGGCATGTTTCTTTAGTGTATAAACTAGCACTAGATCTTGTGAAGAGATGGATTTGTAGTTGATGAAGATGAAGTGGTGTTGCAAAAACTTTGCACTACACCAGCCAAATGGACTCCAGAGATATGTGGTGGGCCATTTTATCTTGCGAAAGGATGTATTAGACACCCTATGTACCTTGGAAGATCACTCTCAAAAAGTTGAATTAAAACAGATAAGTTGGAGTAGATTCAAGAGCCAAAAACTTGCTATTTATGTTCATATACCTGTCCAAAGTTTTGAACAATTCTTTGGCCACAACAGTAATTAACTTAATTTCTTTTGGGGAACTCTTACTAACTTAGTAAGCTAACAATCAAGGGTTATTTCAACCAAAATGATTGACTACACAAGGAAAAAAAAGTTTAGCAAGTGATAGGATGACCCCGATTTTCCTGGCCTGTAACATACACAGACTCGTGCGGAGTAAAATAGAGATATCTAACGATTAAAGAGTCCAATGCTCATGAAAATTTATATGCTTATACTAGAGAGTACGAGAATTCTAAAAAGATTTAAATAATGGAAAATGGTGAAGTAGACACTGAGAAACAACTATGACAAAATGACTATTTTGAGAGAGTGCTGGCAAAGAAGAAGAAAATGAGGTGACACAATTGACTTCAAATGATCATAAATGAAGATTGAAACATTCAAATACAATTAAAATTAGTGAGAATACCATAGACTTAGAGAGCTAACTTTACCAAGTTGAATAACTCAAAATGATGCACCAGGCTTAGAGAAATCATCTCTACAATCTGACTGAGAAAATTGAGAGATATGGCAGTGAATAGTACACTTCACAAGAACACGAAGATATGAACTCAAATGATCATGAAAATGAAAGTATATTGATTGTACAATACAATGGACTTATTGATACGTATGTGTGCCTTGAAATCACACCTTGATATGGCATAAAGCTCAGCTCATGGAGGTCTTCTCATAACCACGACTAAAACTACCATGTATTTATAGTTGAACTTGTTGAGATATCAAGCTCAACATGTGATGATCCACGATGACACGTACCAGTTTTTGGTTTCTTTGACATGTATAGTGGTCACGCCGCTATATGTCAGGGATACTTCATTGAGCTTTATTACATTTATCTACCGAGAGTGATGGCACATTTGTTCCTTGCCAGCTCACTCATTCGTGGACATTAGGTTTTTCCTTATGTACTGATCTTTTTATATTACACTTGTTGTATGTATTCTTGTTTTTTAGGTCATTCTTGTACATTCCTTTTTATGTAATAGAAGAAGAAGAGGAAGATCATTCTTCCTTGCCTCAATCTGTGTGTGTGCTTCTCCTTGAGAGTGAGAGTGTGTGTGTGAGCTCTCTTCCTTATCTCCTTTCTCCTGACATGGTATCAGAGTTAGCATGGCTGTAGAGAGCTCATGGAGAAGGCGACGGTGAAGAGTACAGAGCAAGGCATGGAGAAAATGCGATTCAAAAACGACCTCCGTTTGCCATCTCGACCTCTGTTTCGAGCCTGCAAGGTAGGGCCCACAAAAAAACCAGGTCAGTTTTAGAAACTATAACTTGCCTTGTGTTCGGCAAGACTCATATATTCTAGATCCAGAATTTCAAGCGATTCCTTATACTGTTGATACACAAAAACTATGTTTTTCTGAGATCGAACTGTCACATTATAGTGTGACAGTGTTCAAGCACAAGTGCTGCTTGTAGTGTTTTGCAGTGTTGTGAATTGTTGCAAAAACGGCAAACGCAGATAAAATGAGTCAGCTTATGAGCGATAAGCTGGACAAGAACAAATTCCATGCTTGGAGATTCAGAATGACGAATTTTGTGATGGGAAAAGGCTACTAGAAGTACATCGAAGGAGAGAATGAAAATGCTCCATAGTTACCAGAAAGGAATCTGACTGTAGATCAGGTAAGAGCATATGAGGAATGGAATCAAGGAGCACAAAAGGTAATGTACTGGCTATCTGTTAGCATATAGGATAGCATGATTGGACACATACACAATGTCAAGACTCCAAAAGAGGCTTGGAACACTTTGGTCACATTGTATGAGACCAATACAAAGGCACAGAAATTGCAACTCAAGAACGAGCTGCATACATTGGAGAAGAAGAGCATGTCGGTAAGCGACCACACCTTGAAAAAAAATATGTGAGTCACTTGCATCTATTGGCGTGAATGTAGATGATGATGATAAGGTGGAAGTGTGCCTTCGTGGTTTAGGAGCTGCATATAAGAAGTTTAGAACTTCTTTACAGACGAGGGAAAATATTCCGAATTTTGCTGATCTGGTATCTATGCTGATTATTGAAGAAAAGAATCTTGGTGAGGATTCAAACTCCCAAGGAAATCCCAGTTCTGAGCAGGTATTCTACTATAGTAGAGGAAGAGGCAGAGGTAGAGGCTTGGGAAGTGGAAGAGGAAACAATAACCAAGACCAAGGTCAACAACATAATCATGCAGGAGGAAGAGGACAGTTTCGAGGTAGGGGGAGCCAAAGAGGTTGCAGAAATTTCCAAAGAAATGCTTCAGGTAATGATAGTAAAGGGTGGAATTGTGGTAAACCTGGACACTTTGAACGTGATTGTAGGTTGAAGAATCAAAATAACAGAAGGCAACAAAAAAACTATGCATCTACAAGCGTAGATGGTTCTAAGAAGTTGTTTATGGTTCAACATCACATGATGAATACGATGTTTGCTGGTATTTAAAAATCGAATGATAATGTCTGGTATGTTGATTCAGGTGCTTCAAATCACATGACCAGTCATGCGGAATGGTTTAGTAGTTTGTAGAAAATGCGAGCTCCTGGGTATGCTGAAACAGGTGATGATACATCGCATCCTATTGAGCATACAGGAAACATAACAGATGCTCATGTACGCACGTTTGAGATAAGTTATGCAGTGCTCAACCATCCACCTGATCCGGCGTATAAAGCTATTGTCTTCCCGTCTACATTGGTTAATGAAGCAGCTAGATGTCTTACAGAATATGATATTAACCAATTCGACACCTATGAAGCAGTAAGGGATGCATTTTTTCACAGATTCAGGCTAAAGAAGAATCCAGCCAAAATTTTTGACTACCTGCAAAACAATAGACAGAAGATAAATCAAATGGTGCAGGAATACGCCACCCTATTCACGACTCATTTGAGGCAGTTACCACCAGCACATGCCAACCTACTGGATGATGTTATAACTCAATGGTTTATCAATGGATTGACTCCACAACTCAAACAGATTATGATCATATGCTGTGTAGGAGCTATGACACTAGATGCGGTGATAGCAATGGCTTTGCAGCTTGAAAACAAGGTTGAAGGATTTACAGAAGACTTGGAATGGTTAAAAGCAAATAAAAATGTTGCAGAAGATCCGACCAGACAGATATACTGCACCACTTGCAAAAACTCAGGGCACACTAGTGCCACTTGTGCACTTAATCAGTTGTTTTGCGCTATCTGCAACACGACCGGACATACCACCAAAAACTGTGCATACAACGCCAAAGTGTAGGGAACCGCAACTGTCAATGCTATTATACAAGAACCAGGAAAGCCAGCCAATCATTATGTACCTCCGCAAATGAGAAACAACCAGCAACAAGGCTATTGAAATTACGGAGGGCAGAGAAATAATAACTACAATGCAAACCGCTGGCAGGCCGGATCACCACAGGAAAATACCAATTTGCCACCACCGCGCTGTCATTTTTGTGGTGAATTTAGTCACATTAGAAGATTTTGTAAGGATGCAGCTGAGTATGATCAGAGGAAGAAAGAACGTCAAAATCCAATGACTAATATGGTACAAATCAAACCAGTAGAAACACAAGCTGTAGTAATTCAGACCCGATTCGGTAAGCAACTGCACCCAGCAGCAGAAGTATTTGAACCAGGCATACGTGAACAGCAAAGGATGTATGATAAGGCTAGTCAATGGACCACCGCCGAACCTCTAGTGTTTCCAGATCCTATCCTGGTGATCCAGGCTCCGTTAACCAAGGAAGGAACACAAAAAAAAGATTCTAATTCAGTAGCAGGCACATCATCTTCAGCAGAAACATCATCTTCAGCCAGCGCATCATCTTCTGAATTGGCAGAAAACACAATTCAATCACATAAGGCCTAGGAAATTTTATCTAAAGCGTCCGTTACTCTTCCTCTTGGCCAATTACTTGCACTAGTACCAAGAGTTCGATAACAATTCCAACAACAGTTCAGTCTTGTACCTTCTTGCATTCCAGCAACAGCGATAGTGCAACCGAAACCTGATTCTACGGTCTATCATTCGGTTCCTTTAATTACGGTATGGTATAAAAACCATAAAATTACACAGGTACTAATTGATGGAGGATCTGGTGTCAACATTGCTACTGCTGCACTATGTAAGAAGTTAGGATGGACCGAAATCAAACCAGTTCAGTTCTTTGTCAGAATGGCTGACCAGTCAAGAGTCCATCCAGTAGGTCTTGTTCGAAATGTACCAATAACTTTGCAGGGTACCACCTTTAAGATGACTTTTGTAATCTTAGAATTACCGGAATCCACCCTTGATTATAATCTTCTTTTTGGCCGTCCTTGGCTGAAGCAAGCTAAGGTCATACAAGATTGGTCTGCACAGGAACTCGCTTTCAAAGATAATAATCGTAAATATATGGTAAAACTAGATGCTATACAACCTTGCGAATTGCATGCTAGACCGTATTTTGCAGAGCCAGTTCATATGTTAGATGGGTTGTCAGATGATGAAGAAGAAGAGTTTTTGAAGAATAATATTGATTTGATCTCCCTAGGAACTATTGATCTACAATCTGTTGTAGATAATTGGAATCCCGCAGTTTGTACGGTGATGCCCGTAACAAAAGAAGATAAGAAAGAAGATACCACTGCTATAGATGATGCTGATCTACAACAACTTTTTAAGCCAGCTGACGATACAGAGAAGCCCCGACAATTTTATGTCCCAGAGGATCAATTGATCACCTATAATTTAGGAGATGAGGACCATCCGCGTCTTGTCAAGATAAAGGAAAGTCTACCGGAAGTATTTCAAGCAGACTTAATCCAGCTACTCCGAGAGTTCTCTGACGTCTTTGCATGGGATTACAAAGATATGAAAGGTTTGGACCCGCGCATCTATCAACACAGGGTCATGCTAAAGCCGGAAGCAAAGCCAATCAAGCAAGCCAGCTACCGGATGAATCCGAACTATGCATCACAGGTAAAGGTAGAACTTGATAGGCTACTCAAAGTCAGATTCATTATACCAGTAGAGCATGCTGAATGGATCTCACCAATTGTTATTGTTCCTAAAAAGAATAAGCAACTACGAATTTGTATGGATTACCGAAAGCTGAACGCAGCTACGGTGCCTGATCCATTTTCGCTACCTTTTCTTGATACTATGCTTGATAGAGTAGCAGGACATGAAATGTATTCATTCCTAGATGGATACAGTGGGTATAATCAAGTTAGAATGGCTGAGCAGGATATACCGAAGACCGCCTTCATTACCAATTGGGGTGTTTTTGCTTGTACCGTAATGTGGTTTGGATTAAGAAATGCCCCAAGTACTTTTCAGAGGTGTATGCAAGAAATATTCTCCCCTTACCTTACCTCGTTTATGCAAGTTTATCTTGATGATTTTTCGTTATTTGGACAAATGGTAGCACACTTGTTCCATTTACGGTGTTGCTTTGAGAAGTGCAGAGAATACACACTCTGTTTGAACCCAAACAAATCTGTGTTTGCGGTTTCATGTGGAAAGCTACTTGGCCATATCGTATCTCCACAAGGTATACAGGTGGATCGAGATACAATTACAGCTGTGTTAGAAGCACCTGTGCCCATTACACTTAAGGAAGTGATGCGCTTCATGGGCCAAGTAAGATGGCATGGTCGGCACTTACGGTGGCTTGCTCATTTGGCAATACCACTGAACAGGTTAATAACCAAGACTCCTCGATAATTTGAGTGGACTTAGGAATGTCAAATTGCTTTTGATCGTCTAAAGGGATTACTAACACAGGTTCCAATCTTACAGCCTCCTGACTGGGATCGCCCATTTCATGTATTTGTTGATGCTTCAAATATAGCAATTGGCAGTGTTCTAATGCAACAAACCAATAAGTGGTTCAGGCCAGTATACTATGCAAGTCGAAGGCTTGCCCCTGCTGAGAAGAATTACTCTGTAATTGAAAGGGAATGTCTGGGTTTAGTATACTTTGTCAAGAAATTTAGGCATTATTTACTTGGCCGAAAATTTACTTTTCATGTAGATCATGCTGCACTTGTCTACCTGGTACGGCAACAACATCTAGGTGGTTGATTAGCGCGATGGGTTCTGCTCTTACAAGAATTTGATTACGAAGTGATTCATAGGCCCGGCAGTTCACATGCCTTAGCAGATTTCCTTTCTCGCTTAGATTCCGGTGAAGCTCCGGTTGGTGTAGATGACACAACACCAGCGATTTATGTTTCTGAACCAACTAATGATGAAATTGCAGACCCACCTATGCCATCTACATATTATGATCAGATATTAACTTTTCTTACTGATTGGATGCCTTCCTTCTCAGACTTTTCCTGCAATGCGTAGGAAGATTGCAGTGTACAGTCGCAAATTTTGGTTAATTGCTGGGGAATTATACTATATGGATCACACTGGAATTTTACTTCATTGTATCCCTCCACACGAAGTTGATTCAGTTATTACTTTGGCTCACTCAATTCCTTCCGGTGGCCATTTTGCTACAGATTTAACACACCGAAAAATTCTGCAGAGCGGACTGTGGTGGCCTACTATGCACCGGGATGTATTGCAGTTTGTCAAAAATTGTGATAATTGTCAGAGGTCTGGACAGCCACTACAACGTCATTTTTTCCCTCTAAAGCCTATCTTGCCATTGGAGCCTTTTCAGAAGTGGGGTCTAGACTTTATCGGACCTATTACACCACCAGCAATACTCAGCAATAATCGGTATATTCTAACCTGTACAGACTATGCAACCAGATGGGCAGAAGCATGGGCTTTAAAGTCTGCCACATCTGTTTCGGTAGCAAAGTGTCTAATGAAAGATATCTTTCCGCGTTTTGGCTTACCTCTGGAGCTTATTACAGATCAAGGCACTCATTTTGTTAACAATCTAATGAAATTACTCACACATTCTTTTCAGATCACGCATAAATTCAGTTCACCATATTATCCTCGTGCAAATGGTTTGGCTGAGAGTACGAACAAGACCCTGTTGAATATGCTTCGTAAACTCATTATGGAAGCAGCGGAAAGATGGGATCAATTGTTACCTATAGTATTATGGGCATACAGGACTACCTATAAGGTAGCAACAGGTCTAACACCTTTCAAACTAGCTTATGGATTGGAAGCCATAGCACCCATGGAAATTATTGTGCCAAGCTTACATGTGGCTCTCACTCAAAAATTAATACCAGAAGATTCTTTATCATTTCGGCTAGATACACTCAGAGAACTGGATGAGCACCGATGGCAAAGTTTTCTGACTATGCAGGAAGTATAGCTAAGACAAGCTCGAACACATGATCGATATCTAAAGACTCTAGTTTTTATGGTGGGACAACTTGTACTATTTTAGAATTGCAAAGTTGAATCGCTCTGCTGGCAAATTCAAGTTACGATGGTTTGGCCCCTACCGGATTTCTGAACAAGTGGGCCCAACAAAATTTTGGTTGACTACTTTGACTGGAATTCCTCTTCCAAAGGTGATAAATGGTTCAAAACTGCGGCCGTATCAACAAGCATCCGATCCACACTGAACGATCCACGGATTTGCCGTGTATTTTGCGTTTTCTTTTCTTTTATTTTCTCTTAATTTTGCGTGCTTCATAAAATAATAAGTATGTAAATATCCGCGTTTTGATACCTAATTATGTCAACAGCCGCCCTGCCCTTTCCAGCTACTCATACCTGCACACCGAAGTTAAGAAGTTATCATCTCAACGTCGCACGATGATTAGTGATTTTGATTGCTCTCCACTGCAGTGCATCTACTTAACCTTCTCCGTTTCGCCGAAAATTGCTATTGTGCTTGCGTGATTTGTGTGATTGTGTATACCCTGTGCGTTTGCGTTTTGTGCTTGCTGTCATTGTTTGTGCCATGGAAGGTCTGGCAAACTACGCCGCTTTCCGTGACGGACTCCCTGTCGATGTAGGAAAGTTCCTGCGCATCCGTGGGTTATCCAATTTCGCTGAACTGCCGTGGCATGATGACAAAGAAGAAGAGAAGCAGGATGAAGAAACCTTCCATGACACCGCAACATCTATGCAGCACGAATCATCAGCACAGTCTTCGTTAGAAGGGCAACAAGAACAGGAGGATCACACCGACTCTGACACAAGCTCGTCACAAGAAACATCTCAGCGGCAATCTGAGCAGGAACAAAAAGGAAATGAGGAACAAATCATTAAAGATGTTTTCGACGAACTGCTTAGAGCAGTAGAATCTACAATTGCTGATACCGCCGACACCACACAACAAACCACAGAACAGGTAACAGAACCTAACCCTACCCTTCCCATTCCTCCACCGGAACCGCCACTCAACCCCTATTCCACCCATTGTCCCCGATGAACCCGCATCCTCTTCTTCCTCATCCCCAAACTACTCTCCACCGAACTCCCAGCAGCTACTCACCGCATCCTCATCCCAACCTCGTCATCATCTTCCACTCTCCGAAACAAGAACGAATTGTTAAATAATGTAAATGCCGAAATCAGTCAAATGAAGCAAGAGCTACAGGATAAAGAAGATGCCAGAGTAGCCTTAGGCAATTTATTAGAAGAAACCAGAGTTCAGCTACACGAAGTAGTATAGCAAAGCCAAGAACAGCATAAGAGAGGCTATGAAAATAGAAGAAGAACTCCAAAGAACAAACAAAACTTTATCAGATGTCAACAACATGCTTAAACACTATTTGACCAAGGAAGCTCAAACACAGAAGCTAATAACAGATCTCCGAAGAGAAAGGGATGCATACTCCAGAACCATAAATTTTTAGAATCAAGAGATCGAAAGAAGGGAGAATCAGCTGGAAAATCAGAAAGAAAGAGTAAGCAAGATGGAGAAACAAGTGGCAGAAATGAAAGTTTCCAGAGATGTGGCCTTATCAAATGATTTCTACCTACAAGAAGCCTTTCTGCAGATGCAAGCAGAAATTCTGCTGACCGAAGCTATTTCATTGAGTTCTGTAAGAATAGATGCACAATTAGTAGAACCGGACACTCTCAAACAGATGTTAGAAACTTTAAAGAAGAAAATTGCCCGAACCTTTAGATTAGCCAGAAACATGCATTTAGAAGGCATTATAGAAGAACAGTAATTTTGTAAAACCTGCGGGTTCGAGTCCACCGTGCGTGCCAGAGTGTTATCGGCCGTCGGATTGGAAGTTGTATAACTGAATCTTCTTTTTTCGCACGTGCGAAAAGTTGTTACGCAGACACCTTGTAATCTTTATATAAAGCAATGAAAAAGAGACGCGCAAAAAAACGTTCGTGGGGTTCACCAGACTGTCTGTCTGGGTGATTGAGTGAACGTTATTGTGTTGTTTGTTGAGCAATCCTGAGTATATTGTAGTGTATATTTCTGATTCTGTTCTGTTGTCCACCGATACTTGTTTGTTGTGAGTTTCCTCAACATCCAGTAGATCGCCAGACTGTTGTCTGAGTGAGTCGTTTGCGAGTCTCTATTGCGATTCTTGTGTTAAGTTACGCGTATCGTGGTGTTACTCTTCTTGGAATGTTTTGCAAGTTGTTTGAGGAATTCTGTGTAGTTGTGGTAGTGTTTCTGGGATTCGGACCTGTATTGTGTTGTCTTCAGTGTTGAGGTCTATCTTCATGCGGCAAAGATTAAGCTACAGTAAGTGTCTTCCTAAGTTGTGTACTGAATCTTCAGTACTGTGTGTCTGGGACTATTGAGTTCTCTGTCTCTTCGATGCTGTCTGATTGTTTGTACCTATTCGGTAAAGGTTGAATTACTGCCATTGTCTCTGGTATTTCAGTAAGTTTATGTGCAGAACAGTGTAGCAATTTAGTGTATTCGGTACACTTTGGACGGATTTTGATCGAGGACTGTAAGGCCCCTAAGCGTAACAGCGTATTAATAGAGTTCTGCGCATCCTTATATTGCTGTATGGAAATGGTTAGTTTTGGGAACCAAGTATAGGGCCTCTGTCTAACAGACCCCTACCACTCCCAAGAACCCAATAAATGTTTAAACACACTTCTGACAGTTAGAACAAGCGTTTAACACAACCAATAAGAAGTGCTATAATTGCGGAGAGAGCCATCTGGTCCAACAATGTCCATATCACAAACCTCACCATTTGCAAGGTAGGAAAACACTCAAATATTGTACCTTAGAGAGGAAATGGACAAACCATACTAGAGAGGAATGTTTCTACAATAAACAACCCATCAAAGAAAGGGAATATATGAACCAACACAATACACAAAGAGAATCTGGATTTTTTAAACAACCAAGACCTGTATTAGGGCAACAACCACCATTACCGACAAATGTAGTACTAGTAAAATACACATCGGTAGAGGAGGAAAGTCCAAGAACTAGATCATCTTATAGGGAGGATTACCATTTGTATGAGGGATATCAAGAAGATTGGGAAGGATATGAGCAGAGAGAACCAAAACTGCAAGCCTTGGATTTGGGAAATGGAAGAATTGAAATGGACACAACCACGTTCATGTACATAACTAATAATTACATGTCCAATCAGAAATCCCAATTCAAAGGAGGCCAGAACATAACATGTTATAGATGTGGGGAGGAACACTTCATTAGAGACTGTCCAAAACCTCCAACACTAAGGATAGAAGGAGCCTATTGTAAGGATTGTGACAGGGAGCATTTGATAAGAGATTGCCTAAGAAACCCTAAAAAACAACAAACATCTAGTAACATACCATTACAAACAATTAACATAATGGAGCAAGAAGAATTGAGTGATCATGGACAACTAGCTTTAAATGCCATAAAAAGAGCTCAAGCTAAGCAACAAAGCATCAAAACTGAGACATACACACAAGATAACAAGAGAAATTTAATTACAAACGAAAAGAAAAACAGACAAAAAGGGAGATGGAAAAAAAGATGAGAAAGGGTAAAAACCTAACCCGAGAAGAGGAAATTGTACGGGACTCAAACACAGCCAACAACAAAATATAAGACACAAGATGGGGTAAAAAATTCAAAAAGCTTGGAGACTCTAATAGAAGCATATAAAGGTAGAATTCAAGATGGACCAAATCCTACAGATCATGTGTTAGTTTATCCGATGCCAGATATAGAGGATGAGAGAATGTAGAGGTGTAAACAAATCATACAGGAAGCACAAAACAAGTTTGAAGAGATAGAAAATCATACTAAAAGGATTGAAGAGTCGAATGCAACAAAAATCGAGGAACATTTAGTACAGGAAGAAAACTCACAAATAACCTTCCAAATCAATTTGGACAAACACTGTACAATTCTATATCAAACCACAATGGAAGAATTAGTAAAACAAAATCCTCATTTACAACATAATATATCGAATTGGGAAACAAAGCCACATTGCTTAGATTCTCAAATACAGGAAATGGAAGAACTGCTGTACATACCTATTGATAAGATAGGAGGATATTGTGTGGGAGAAGAAGGGAACTCAACTTTGAGAATACAATTTGGTGATAATCATGCAAAGGCTATATTAGATAGTGGATCCGGAGTGGCAATCATGACTAAACAAACTTAGGAGAAATGGGGAGGGAATGAGCTCATACCTACCAAAATGAGATTACAACTTGCAGACGGACACATAGAAACACCTCTAGGAATTTGGGAGAAGGTGATTGTGGAAATATGTGGAATAGAGATAGAGCATACTTTTGCCATAGTTGAATTTCCACAACCTACCTCCTATGAAATCATCCTAGGTAGGCCATTTATGAGAAAAATGCAAATTGTGCAAGATTGGGGTAGAGATTGTTGATATATTTAGGTAGTGATGTGTGTGAACACTCTAGGACCACTAGTGCACTTTTTTCCCTCTTTAGGAGGTTTTTTCCCCCGGCTTGTATATACACCTATTGCCCTAATGGGCTACTTATCTTTGTACATTCTCTAGTAATACATTTAGTATTGTGTGTTGTGCTCCAAGATTCTTCTTCTTCCTTGTGTTGTTCACGTGCTTCCGCAGACGTCTAACTCCAACAATTGGTATCAGAGCAGTCTCAGAATCGCACGAATTTTGGTGAGCATACTCATCGTGTTTCCGAGATCAAAATAGATTTTCTATGTGGTGCCGAAATCGCGATCTGAGCTCGTTTCAGCCTCCGAACGCACTATCGTAGCGCTTGTGCAGGCTATTTTGTCTTTTTGTGCCAAAGGTATATACCAGTTTCTGTTCGCCAGTATAAGCATCTCGTAGTCTGCTACAGGTCTAGTGGAATTCATCTGGGTAGTTCTGTTCAACTTTTTGAGATATAGTCAATTTTTTGCATCAAGGTGTTTTAGCCATTGGCCATGGCTAAGGATAAGTTGGCTAGTGATGTATTCCGTATGTTGCCTGTTGAGGATAAGTTGGATGGTACCAACTACCCATTGTGGGCTTATATGATGCGACATGTATTGGTTGTAAAAGGACTGTGGAACATTGTGCAAGGTGTTGAAAAATGTCCTATTACACCTGCAACTGTTACAACTGTAGGTACTGAAGCTGATGCAGAAGGTGTCGAAGATGAAGATATTTTGCATATTCTTGTTCGTGCTGCAGTTTCTGCTCCACCTACTGTAGAGCAGATTTGTTGGGATGGCAGAGATGCCCAGGCACATGCATTGATAGCTTTGTCTGTCAAACGTGCCATTATTCCTCACATTCGCTCTTGCAGAACAGCTAAGGATGCTTGGGATACACTTACCACATTGTATCAAGCTAGGAATGAGGCTCGTGTTGCTTACCTCCGAAAACAGTTGGAGAATGATCACATGAATGAAGGTGATTCTATGGACAGTTTCCTAACAAAGATCAAAGACTTGAAGGAACATTTGATTTTTGTTGATGAGGTTATACCAGATAGCTCACTTGTGCAGACCGTTCTGAATGGTCTTCCTGATTCATATCAGAGTTTTGCTTCTACTCTTCGGTTGATGATGAAAGGCAATCCAAATGCCTTGTCATTTGAGGAGTTAGTCTCTGTTTTGTTGCAGGAAGATCAATCCAGGTAGAACAGGTCCATTATGCGTGTTGCAGATCAAGCTTTCCTGGCTAGTTAGAAGGGCAAAGGAAAATGGTGCTCTTCTACTAGTAAGCAGAAATCTTCAAATGCTGCAAATTCGAAGAACCAAGACAAAGATGAGAAAAAATAAAAAAAGAAATTTTTTTTTTGTAAGTATTGTAAAGGGAATGATCATATCATAAAGAACTGTCCAAAACTGGCTGCAAAAGAGGCAAAGAAGAAAGAGGCTGGAATGGTTGTTGCAGAAGCCTCTACACCAAAAACAGAGTCTGCTAATCTTATGCAGGAAGAAGAATGGGTGTTTACTACTGTTTGCAATTTTGACCCATCTTCTCATGAGCAGTGCATGTCTGCAGTAGACTCAGATGTTTGGTATTTTGACAGTGGGGCGACCAAACATATTACCTCGCAGTGCAATTTCTTCTCTTCACTCGAGCCTGCCCCTACAGGGAATATTGTTACGTGCGCCAACAACTCCTCTTATCCTGTTATGGGAGTTGGTAAGATCATTTTGACTACTACTGATGGTAGTTCTTTCACTTTGTCAGATGCTTTATTTGTGCCAGGGATCAAGAAGAACCTGTTATCAATTTCTTCATTAGCCAAGATTGGCTTGGTTCTGAAATTTGTTGATGACACGTGTACAGTTCATGATCTGTCAAATGGCGATGTGATTATTGCTTCTAGCATTTTATGTTGTGGGCTATATAAGCTCATAGACTATGAAAGATCTGTAAATGATTTGGCATGTGCAATAAATGATTCTCAGGCTATGGCAGATGTAAAGCTTTGGCATGCATGCTTTGGTCATCTAAATTTTGCTAGTTTGTTATGCCTGTAGAAATCTAAAATGGTGTCCTCTTTGCCCAAACTTGAGGCACCTGGAAAACATGTTTGTGAAGGCTGTATTTTGGGAAAAATTCAGCGTTCATCCTTCCCAAAAGATGGTTCAGTTCGGGCTACTCAAAAATTGCAGCTTGTACATAGTGATGTCTATGGTCCTATGCAAACACCTTCTTTTGGTAATTATCTTTACTTCGCGACTTTCATCGATGATTTTTCCAGGCATCCATGGGTATATCCATTGAAGGAAAAGTCCAAAGTGTTCATGTGCTTCAAACGGTTTTTGGTTTTGGCTGAAAATCTGTCAGCATGTAAAATGGGCACCCTCCGTTCTGATCGAGGGGGGGAATATATGTCTTTTGAATTTAATGCATTTCTAGCTGAACGTGAGATAAAACACCAGTGTACAATGCCATATACACCTCAACAGAATGGAGTTGTTGAACGAAACAATAGGTCACTAATGGAGATGGTGAGGTGTATGGCCAAGAGTCAAGCTTTACCACATAGTTTCTGGCTTGAGGCTGTCATGTGTGCAGCATATGTACTGAACAGGTGTCCCACTAAAGCGTTGCAGTCTATCACTCCATATGAGGCTTGGCATGACCGCAAGCCATCTGTTGCTCATCTGTGTGTTTTTGGTTGATTGGCATATGAATTAGTGCCTGAACAACATCGTAGAAAATTGGATGATAAAGTAGTAAAATGTATTTTTGTTGGGTACAGTTCTGAAAGTAAAGGCTATCATCTATATCATCCACAGACTAAACGCATTCTGATTAGCCGTGATGTTGTTTTTGTGGAAGATGTTATTCAGCCATTGCTTTCATGTACTAAGGAGACATCTGTTAGCTCCAAAGACATGTACGATACTTTGCTACCTCTTTTTACAGGTGGACAGTCTAGTGCTCGTCCTAATGAGGCAACTTCTCAACCTTTGCAGGTTTCATGTGATGATGCAGATATTTCCATTTCTGATGCAGATGTACATGATGCACTTATTGATGAGAGAGCTGATATTGAGCAGGCAAGAACTATGCCAAAATGGTTGGTGCAGACCTTGCGTGACAGCAAATTAGATGCACCTCTGTCATATCGTACTCGTTCAGGCTCTCATAGTGCCTCTTTTGCATCAGATTGCTATGCTATGGCTGCATCTAGTCTCTGTGATGAGAATGAGCCTGTTTCGTTTGATGAAGCACAAAATTCAGAAAATTGGATGGTTGCTATGCAATCTGAATATGATGCAATAATGAAGAATGGTACTTGGTCATTATGTGACTTGCCTCCTAGCAAGGCCATTAGCACTAAGTGGGTATACAAGCTGAAGCGTAAACCTGATGGTATAGTTGACAGCTACAAGGCTAGGCTTGTTGCAAAGGGTTATGCACAGGAAAGAGGCATTGATTTTGATGAGACCTTTGCCCCTACATGCCGTAGGACTACTTTTCGGAGCATTTGTGCACTTGCAGCCCATCATGGTTGGAATGTACATTAGTTGGACATTAAAACTGCATTTCTGAATGGTGACTTGCATGAAGAAGTGTATGTTTTTCAGCCCCGTGGCTTTGTGCAGAAAGGGCATGAGAACCAGGTGTGAAAATTGAAGAAGGCATTATATGGTTTAAAGCAAGCACCACGTGCTTGGTATGAGAAGATACATGCCTATCTGATTGCACATGGTTTTGAGAACAGTCCAACTGAAAGCACCTTATATGTTAAGCGTGCTAATGATGTACTTCTGATCATTGTTGTCTATGTTGACGACATGCTGCTCACTGGTCCTATTGAGAAGCATATTGCTGATTTTAAGGCTGATTTGCATGCCTCATTTGAGATGTCTAATTTGGGGCATTCGCATCATTATTTGGGCATTCAGTTTATGCACGTTGATGGTGGAATGGCTTTGTGTCAAACGAAATATATTGACACATTATTGCAGCTTTTTGGCCTTGAAGATTGTAAGCCTATTGCTACTCCTATGGAGACAGGTTTACAATTGAGTCTTCATGATGTTGGAGATGCATTTGATGCTATTCTCTATCAGCAGGCTGTTGGATGCTTGATTTAATTATGCATTACTCGGCCAGATATTCAGTTTGCTGTCTCACAGATGAGCAGGTTTATGCATTGCCCAAGAGTCAAGCATTGGCAGGCAGTTAAGCGCATCTTTTGCTATTTGAGTTGTACTCGGCTACTTGGGTTGTTTTATCCCAAGGGGGGATCACTACCGCCAGATTTGCATGCTTTTTCTGACTTTGATTGGGCTGGTTTCTATGACACTCGTGTGTCCACTAGTGGCTTTTGCTTCATGCTTGGTAGCTCATGTATATCTTGGTTGAGCAAGAAGCAGCCTACTGTGGCCACTTCCAGTTGTGAGGCTGAGTATAGGGCAACTTTCACAGCGACTCTTGAGTGTGTGTGGCTCAGACGCCTTATGGCTGATTTGGGTGTTGGTCAGACTTCTGCCACCACCATCTTCACTGACAGTTAGAGCGCATTGGAAGTTGCGAGGAACCCTGTGTTCCATGCTCGCACTAAGCACATTGAGGTGCATTATCACTATGTTAGGGAGAGGTTCTCTGCTGGGGAGATCAACTTGGCATATGTGCCCACAGAGGAGAACATTGCAGACCTTTTCACGAAGGCTCTGCCTAGGGAGAAATTTAAAGCTTTCCGCAAAGCTTTGGGCTTACTTCCTTTTGTGGAGTGATTTCCACATAGCTGGGCACTTCCTTATACATGAGTGCCAGCTACTTGTTCACCGCATCACTCCCAGGGGGGATTTGTTGATATATTTAGGTAGTGATGTGTGTGAACACTCTAGGACTGTCGGGGCACTTTTTTCCCTCTTAGGAGGTTTTTTCCCCCGACTTGTATATACGCCTATTGCCCTAATGGGCTACTTATCTTTGTGCATTCTCTAGTAATACATTCAGTATTGTGTGTTGTGCTCCAAGCTTCTTCTTCTTCCTTGTGCTGTTCGCGTGCTTCCGCAGACGTCTAACTCCAACAGAGATTGCCTATATCTTCAAAGTAAGAGAAGAGTAACTAAAGTAAATTTAAGAAATGGGCAATATTGTGATATGTCCCCTCAGGAATGGTTCAAAGTTCATCAAAATCAAGAATCGAGTGAAGAATCTGGAAGCGAAGATCAGAATGAGAAAGAATCATCAATTTGGAAGTGTAATGTGATAAGGAATTAGGTACATAAAAGAAGGTTACTAAGAAAAGAAGATTGCCGAGAAGAAAGGAAGTTACAAGATGAAAACTACGTTCCACAGAAGTTTGATGATGAAGAATTTGAGTCTGATGGATGGAATCAAATTTTGACTACAATGGATTTGGCCAACGATGAATATGTGGGAGTCAAATTTCAAGATGAAGAAGGATATGATATTTTTCATATAGGAGTACAAATGATAAATGTGTCAAAAGCAGAGGAGAATTTGAAGGAAGAGGTACTCTTAAATACTGGAAAAACACAATTTCTAGAAGAAGTGGAGGCTCGAGATGCTATAAAAGACAAAATCTCAAGAACTTATAGAAGATGTATACACAAAGAAATGGAAGAAAGGAAAAAAACCAGAGGTAAATAAGAAGATTAAGGAGGATCAACAATTCGATGTACCTTCAAACTTCAAGTCCTATGAAGTGGAAGCCACATTACTTTTTAAAATGAAACCAAAAAGGGATAAGAAAAAGGGGGAGTCATATGACAATGAGGAACGAACTAAGAAGGTGGTGATTACTCAGGAAGAGGGGGAAGATAGGCACATTGTTATAGCTGATGACATGTCAAATCAAGAAGAGGAAGCATTGATAAACTTGGCCAAAACCTATAGGGATGTGTTTGCCTACAGTTATAAGGATTTGAAAGGAATTGATCCTAAAATTTGTGAACATAAAATCCTTATTACTCCTGATGCAAAACCTAGCAAACAAAGACACTATACATTTAAGACAAATATTCGGGTAAAATAAAAGAGGAGATTGAAAAATTACTGGCTGCCAATTTCATCTATGAAATTGAGTACACTGAGTGGATATCTCCTATAGTTGTGGTACCTAAGAAGAATGGAAAACTCAGGGTGTGTATTAATTTGACAAAAGTTAATGCAGCAACTATAAGAGATAGCTATCCATTACCAATAACAGACCATCTCTTAGAAAGGGTTGCAGGCAAGGAGGTCTATAGTTTTTTGGATGGTTTTTTAGGATACAATCAGGTGCCTATAGCTTTGGAAGACCAACATAAGACTACCTTTTCCACTGAATGGAGAATATATGCATTCAGGGTTATGCCTTTTGGTTTAACCAATGCGCCAACAACCTTCCAAAGCTTGATGTGTCATATATTCAAGGAATTTCTTAGAAACATGATGGAAATTTATGTTGATGACCTTTGCACTTTTTCGTTAAAAAGACAAGATCATTTGAAAGATCTAGAGAATATATTCAAGAAATGCAGAACCTACAGAGTATGTCTAAATCCTGAGAAATGTGTGTTCTTTTTGAGGCACATTGTTGGAATCCATGTACTCATGCTTCCACAGTTGTCACCTTAAACAATCTTAATAGAATGGGTGTACATTGGCCTACAAAGATTCAAGATGTGGAGAAATATGTCTCCAATTGTCTTAAATGCCAATCTTTGCAAAATTTAGATATTATAACTTTGTACTGGTTTCAGAAAAATCCAGATTGGAGTGCACACATCATTGAGGAGTTAAGAAGAAATCAATCATTAGAGCCACGAAAAGTTAGTGCAGACTCTAGAAATTTACAGACAATCTCTGAGGAGTATCAATTGATAGGAGACCAATTGTACAAGAAAAGAATGGATGGGTATTTAAAAATATGTGCTCCTGAAGATAAGTATATGGAAATGTTAGAGATGGCACATTCAAGAGTAGCTGGAGGACACTTTTCAAGTGAAAGGACTGCTAAACTCATTCTATATTCTGGATTTTGGTGGCCAACTCTCTTTCTTGATGCAAGAACATATGTGAAAAGGTGTGAAATTTTTCAAAGAGAAAATTAACCGAGCAAAAGAGATGATATGCCATAGTGCCACTTATTTCAGCAAGAGCATTTAGCAAATGGGGATTGGATTTCATTGGACCTATCCGTCCTCCTGCAAGACATTCTCATGTTGAGTATATACTTGTAGCTACAGATTACCTGACCAAATGGGCAAAGGCTAAGGCTACAAAAAGAAATGATGCTCAAACCACTTCACGATTTCTTTGTGAGAATATTATCATCAGATTTGGCTTACCAATAGAATTGGTAAGTGATAGGGGGACTCATTTTATAAACCAAGTAATTGAAAATATAACTGAGTATTTCATGATTAATCATAGAAAGTCAGCCCCTTATCATCCACAAGCAAACGGATTAGCAGAAAGCACTAATAAAGTGCTTTGCACTGTTTTGCCAAAATTAGTAAATACAAATAGGAATGATTGGGATCTACAACTTAATCATGTCCTATGGGCATATAGAGTGGCATACAAAATTGCTATTCGTACAACACCATTTAATTTGGTCTATGGACAAAATGCAGTCTTGCCATTCATACCAACATTGAAGGTGGGGAATCAATTCAAGTGGACTAGACATGAATTATCTGAAAGAGTGGTGGAATTAGAAAAACTTGGAGCTTCAAGACTTCAAGCAATTATGAGAATTTATGTAGATAAAAGGAGGCAAAAAGAATATCATGATGTTCATATTAAAGAAAAGGATTTGCAAGTGGGGGATCTAGTCTTGTCATATACCTTGAAAGAACATCAGAAAAAATTTCAGAGGAAAGGACATGGTCCTTACATTATCAACCAAATCAGCAACAGTGGAGCTGTCCACTTAGCTAATATAGATGGAGAAATCATGCCCAATTTCATAAGTGGATGTAGAATAAAAAGGTATGATCTTCCATTAACTGCTCTTGAATGGAGAAGAATACATCAAGCTCAAAACAGGAAAAAAGAAGTGGAAAAAATCAGATATGAAGCTCAACAAGAAGCAAAAGAAAGAATTAGAAAATCTTAAGAGATTAAAGAAGTTTTCATATGTGAAACACCTTCAGGGGTGGTGAGAGGGCATTTGCCTATCATAACAATGAATTTTCATAATGAGCAAATCAAGATTTTGTTAGATTCAGGTGCACAAGTCAATTTGATAAGTTCAAGATTGTTAAACAAATTAAAGGTCAAAAGGAATATAAGCAAAACATTCATCAAAACACTAGATGGACAGATAGTACAAAGTCTGTCTTCACAATCTATTGTAGTTAAGTTCAATGAAGAAAATATGAAAATAGACTGTGAAGAATGGCCTGATCATATGATGACTGAGAAAATGATCTTAGGAAAACCTTGGATGAGTCAAGGTAAAGTAATTTTGAATTTTGAAAAGATGAAGCTTAAATTAAAAGTAAATGACAAAAGGTTTTTAATGTTTTTGTTGAGTAATGAAGAACAGGAAATTCAAAAGGAAATCTATGACTCAGAATTGGAAAGATTTACCTTTCCAATAGAAGATACAAAAGACTCACAAAAAGAAATTCTCCATGACCAAATCAAATTCAGAGAAAAATAGAAGGAAATTGAAGAAACTAAATTTGTTGGAAAAATAGTTGGAAGATGGAAATCAAGAAATATCCAGAAAAATCTAGACATAAGGACAAAATGGATGTGGAGACCTAAGACATCTAAGCACTGCTCATCAAAAGAAGTCTGTTTGAGTCCAAAGGCAGAACCATCAAAAATCAAGTATTGCTGGGTAAAAAAATCAGATCTGCTTCAATTGACAGAAAACAAGGACAAATATAATAGAACATTCCAAAAGCATGAAGAACCATAGGTGAAGGAATGTGCAATATCATCATCAGATACACAATTGGGACTCTTACTTAAGACCTCAGAATTACATCATTATGGATTCATGACATTCTTGGAATTATTCCCATGCATTTCACCTCATTCTTTTTCTAGAAAAAAGAATAGGAGGGGAAGAGAGTTTTTGAATTGTCCATGAAGACAAAATTTCTAGGAAAATGAATATGGAAAATCATTTAAAAAAAAGGGAGATAGAAAAAGAGAAAACTATATAAAAAAAAGTCCTTCAAACCTAATTTATTCTTTATAGTTCTTTTATTCAATGTCTTTTCATACAATTTATAAGCACTAGCAAGAAATAGGTTACAATGTGGAAGAGCTATTGAGTTATTGTTCAATTTCTTATTCTTTGACATTTTTTCTTTTATAATTGATTTTCTTATTTCCATTTATTATTTTATTTTTATCAATGCATTAGGTATCTTGCTACACATGTGATGATCACCCTATCGTGTTACACCTGTGATGTAATGAGAAAGAGATTATTTATTTTCTCAAATTCATTTTCTCAAGAAAAGTATTTTTCTTTTCTTTTCCTTTATTATGTTTCTGTAACTTATGTGGTGGGAGTTTTGATGTGGTGTGTTATATTTCCTTCAAGATGGTGAATGCAAAAGAACTACCTATTCATGATTTTAAAGCTGATTCTGTAACATTGTCAAGAGGACATTGGTTTTTAGACACTGAAACAGTAGTGGAAGATGTGGTATTAGAATTCAATGAAGAACAAGACCTTCTGGAAGCTAAACAGATAATCAAAGAGCTGAGGGAAACAATGAATATCATTGGTCAGCACATCTTTACAGTGGGGGTTGGAGGCTACAAATATACTATGTTATGCCAAGAGTTCTATAAGTTCCAAAATGTGGCTGCTAATTACAAAAGATGGAAGGAAGTGGGACTACATAGACTATTGGATGAAGCTCTTTTTTCATAGATTTTGAGAGAGTCTCACAAGTCATGTCTAGTCTGATTGAATTAGGCAAAGGTAATGATGCATACTTCAGGTGTTTAGTTAAGGAGAAGGAGAACAGGGAGGTGAAGATAGCCATTAAAGTAGAGCACATTAGGGAAGGTCTTCAATTTTATCCCATGGGAACCAAATTGGATGGCAGCTTTGTCAAGAAGAATGCAACAACATATGCTGGATATTCCAAGTTTGTGGACTTCAAAGGAAAAGAGAATGAAGAATTTGCCACCAAGATGTTTCTTCAGTACTTATGTTTTCCAAAGTTGCCAAGATACACAATGACGCATAAACCAATTACATTGATCATGTTTAACAAGAAAGATAGGAATAAACCATTTGGAGTAATGGATGTAACTCCTTACATTCATGAACAATTAAAGGAAGCAGCAAAACATTGGCAGCAGAGGAAGTTTATGAATGGAGCACAATTCTTGACAAGAATCATATATCATCTTCTAGAAATGGAAGATAAGTTGAACTTGGCCCCAGAAGCTCAATACTTTAGGAGTTTGATGGTAGGAATTAAAGGCCTTTCAAAATTGATGTCAAGTAGAGAAGAAGAAGTGCAAACAAGCATGAGAGGATCAGGGAGGAAAAGGAAAGTTGCAACAGAAGAAATAGTCCTAGTTAAGAAAAGAAGATTGGATCCTAGGAATGCAACATTGGAACAAAAAGAAGTGATAAAAGAGGAATATGAAGCAGCCCAAAAGGAAGTCCAATCCTCAAAGGAGCCCCATCCACCTCAAACGAGCAAGGATCAACTCCATTCCTACTTGACTCAAGGCAATGATAAGAGGGCAATTTATGAAGCTCAGTATCAAAAGATGTTGGAAAATTATTCATGTAAAGCAACCGATTGGATACAAGAGGAGATGGAACATTATGAAGAGTTACATGAACAGATGATGGCTGTAGAAACTGAAGAAGTATTTTTAAGGAAAGAAGTGGATTTATTGGCTTATTTCAAAGAATTGCAAGGACCTTCACAGGCGAGCACCACAGTGGTGGTGAAAAGGAAAGTCCAAAAAAAGTCTGCTCAGAAAAAGAAACCAACCAAGAAGGATAAGCGTAAGGCACTTGAGCATGAAATGGTTGAAGAGCCAGTAAAGACACCGTCAGCAGAAAAGAATCAGAAGGAATCAGTTGAAAAGGAAGAACAAAGTGAGGATAAAAAAGGAGAATTGGGAATAGTTGCTTCTTCAAAATTCTCATCTGACTCAGAGAGTGACATTGAGAATTTTCTTTTGCAGAGTTTAAACCTCTCAGTACCAAGTACACCATTTAAAATAATACAAGCATCAGAAAAAAACAAAACACCAGAAGAATTGAGCCAAAGGTCAAAAGGAATACAAATCTGTGAAGAGTCAACAAAACAAATTAGTCCTGGAGAAGAAAAAAGGAGGTTAAAAGGTAAAGGAGCAATGTTGAAGGAAGATGATGAAGAAAGGGAAGAATTCAGTGGCGGAGTAGTGGACACATGATTCAAAACCATCTGGACAAAACCTTCACAACAACCTTATTGTCAACCATATGAGGAAAAGCAAGAATTGGAAGGAAGAGAGAAGTCATACAACCAGCGGCAATGTGAAGGGGATAAAGGTAAAGTTGAAGAAGAAGCTGAAGTACAAAAGGAGACAGGATTCCAGAAGTACAATAAGAGGAATACAGAAGCAAAAGTAAATCAAAGAATAGATGAGGTACTCTTTGATTTGGGTCATAAAGAATATCACACAAATACAGGTAATCAAGAAAGGGAAGAAGAAACAGATCTTATGGATATAAATCAACAGATGATGAATGGAAAAGAGCTGCAATGGAATGATCACTCCATGCATGTATGATGGTTTCTATAAGCTCTGTGGTCACCTTTTGAAAGCTGTCACATAGCTATTTGATGTTACCTGCTGCCTCAAGATCTTTTAAAAATTATCTAGTTTGACCCACACCTCCATTGTCTTTTTTTCTATTTCTCATTTGCTTTTTACATTAGTCATGAACTCACAAAATGTTTTCCAGCAATTCCACATGGCATTTAATTGTTTGTCATCATGGTTGTTGAAGAATCTCCTTGCTTTTCCACCTCCCATTGAGACATCCTATAGTACATTCCCTATATTTTGTGAAAGATTTGGATCTTCTCTTAGATGAACATCGCCACCATGAAATCCCATTTCTGAAAGTACAGATTCGCATTTTCTTATGTATTGTACATAATTTCTTGAAATCTCTCAGAGCCTTGAACGATAGCCTCGTAAACCATCCTCACCATATCCTACAAATCTAATTAGATCATGAAGATTATGAAAAAGGGGATACCTTCGAGTTTGTGGATCAATTGGATGTTGGAGATAGATGTCTGTGGAAGCACGCGAACAACACAAGGAAGAAGAAGAAGCTTGGAGCACAAACACACAATACTGAATGTATTACTAGTGAATGTACAAAGATCAGTAGCCCATTAGGTCAATAGGCGTATATACAAGCTGGGGGAAAAAAAACCTAAAGAGGGAAAAAAGTGCCCCGATGGTCCTAGTGTGTTCACACACATCACTACCTAAATATATCAACAAATCCCCCCTGGGAGTGATGCGGTGAACAAGGAGGTGGCACTCATGTATAAGGAAGTGTGTTGCTCTAGCACAATGGTGAGAACCACGTTAAGAAGCTCCACCTCCTTAATGTCAATCCGCGGAAGAGATAGGAGTGATGTGAAGATCGTGAATGTGAGAAGTAGTGAGAGTGAAGGTGAGAAGCATAGAGATGCACACATACATACACACACACAACAAAGAGACAAGCAAGACACAATGGAAGGTAGGAAATCAACTCTATTGCTCAAGATCTCAATTACAAGCTCAATATAGCTCTAAGCTCACACTAACCAACCTCAAAAATGAGCTCTCTAGCTCTTTTTATAGATTCTAGACTAGTTTTGACCGGTTTCACATCTAGTGACCGGCATAGTTAAAAAATAGGTCCTATGTGCTATTTGAGAGGGTAAATGGTGTCTAAAAATAACCAAAATTGGTATGCTCATTCTACCTAAGCTCCTCAAGCTCGAGGACTCCTCGGCTTGTACAAAATGGAGCTATGAATTACAAAAAGGGGTTTTTCTATTTACATATGGTACAAAAGTGATGAAAATCACTGTTGGAGGCTTTGAAAAGTATTTATAAAATATAATTCTTTGAAAAATGATTCGACTGACTCCCTGCTCTGTCTTTACATGCTTCCGTGTCTTCTATGCCTATGGTTGCTGCCAAAACCCCCCTCCCTCTCGCTTCTGTCGTCCTCGACAGAACCTTGTTGTGAGGTCTGTCGGATGTAATTCTGGAGTAGTTCCTGAGCGAGGGTGTGTTCTGATATGCGAATTCCTTGGGCCAGATCTGCCTTGAGTTTCTCCCAATCAATTGCTTGCGGTTCATCTGATGGCGGGGGTCAATAATGCATGGAATATACCATCTGTTCATAGGCAAATTATTGCAATAAGTGTATAGGCCTACTGATGAACACTTCTGAGTGATATTCCCAGAAACCGGTTATGAATATTTCTTCGAAAGTCTGCTTATAGCACGCCAGTAAGTACTTGATCCTACAATGCCAGGCATAAGACACCCGGAGCGATGGCATTGTACTCATATCATATGCAAGATCTAGATTGTCGTGCTCGAAACCCGGGGTGTTTACATGGGGTGCCTTGACGCGACGGAAGACTTTGAAAACCATCTGCATCATGTCAAATATTTTAACAGTCATGTGCGATGCTATATCGTCCATATGTTTCAAGCAAGGGAGCTAGTGACAAATCGTTTCCATCATGTATCCGACTGTAGGTGGTCCTGTGGGTGGCCTGAAATATGGATAATTTAACCAATCCTAGCATTGCGTGTTGTTCTATACTTTAATAGCGAATGCCTTCCAAGAGCGGCGGCGTGGCATTGGTCCCCAACATGGGTTGTATTTTAAGTGTAGTGGTGCCTTAACCCAAGTACTCATCATCTCAAGATAATTCTGTAAGAGATCCTTGCGCCAATCGGGTTGATAGATCTCTCCTTGCTCCACATCTAGTGGCAAATCGTCAAGCTCAAACTGAGTAGCGTGAGAGGGTTTCTTGCCTGTTTCTTTCTCTATGGCTAGCTGATATTCTGCCATTAACATGAAATAGGGTGTTGTAGTAAGCCCTTGGGAGCCAAGACCCACACCACCTTGCATGAAAGCAAGAAGGAGGCCCAAGAAAGACTCTCCTTTCATCCACCCCAACCTCCATCATGTTCAAGCCATTGGCCATCAGCCCGCAGCTATGCCACATGCTTGAAAATATGGAGCGATGGGAGTCAAGGATCCTAGTCACATATGTAAAATACAAGATAATTGCAACACTCTACTTACACACATAGGAAATGCTAGCATGCATACACACCTCACTCTCTCACACTCTAAGACTACATACACATATGTACAAAGCCTTAAGAGAAAAGAGAGTTCTTCCATTCCAAGGATTTTACATGAGAGCACGACCAAAAGCCCCGTCATTACAAGAAATGAGCCTCTATATACAGGCTAGACACATTCCCCCATGTGCTCTTTTTGACTAGTAAAAAAGGAGCACATGCCTAACTAACATATCTCAAAAGATCTTGGAAAATATTCTTTCTAACAACCATATCTCCAAGAATACGTGCGTGGGGATTTTTCTACATATCTACCAAAAATGTGAGTATTTACAATGTTTCAAAAGCCTTACTTTTGGAGAAATATCAAAAAGTGTCTAAGAGGGAGTTCTTATGTGAAACTCTAGGTATATACAAAAAAAGGGTTACTACGCACAAATGAAGATGTGTGCATACCCTATACTCAACACCCTCCTCCTCCTAGACTTTGTCGTCCTCGAAAAAGCTAAGAGAAGGGGATCATACATAGCTGAACTGTTTTGAGTCTTCAAATCTTGAAATCTGCAGCCCTTCAAGTCTTCAAATTTGCAAGTCTTCAGCCTTCAGGTCTTCAGTGTTGAGCGACACAATCCCCCTAAGGGGCAGTCAGCCCAACAACTGCTGGTGCCAAATATGCAGCAATCCTTCTGAGCAAGTCTTTAGAGGACCTGAAAACTACAAGTCCAAAAACTCCATGTGCGTCCAACCATTGCAAACATGACAGAGCAAGAAAGGACATAGCATACACAACATTTAGGATAGCAGTCCTAGCATCAAAGATGTACCAAGCTTCCCACAGGATGGCTGGGAAAAGTGGACACAATCCCTAAAATAGAGAAGTAACACACTGAAGTAGCTCAAGTCCAAAATCTAACAGCATACCCTGAGTAAGAAAGAGATTGACAGGGCACCACCAGCTTTGGCATCCATCAAGCTTCCTAATTGGTGAGTGTGCACCATCACCAGCATGTAGAAAGCACTTTTAGTATCTTGTTGTGTGTAGACAGGACTTGAGACATAGTCCCCCAGAAGGGAAAATTCACAATCGGTTCCTGCTGACTGTCAACCCCGACCATATGAGTAGACATCATTATAACAGAGTGGAGGACCTACTTCTGAGAATCTGAGAAGCAAATATCTAGGCAAAGCAACAACATATAATGTAGATCATCTTCTCCAAATGGGGGAAAAGGCAGCAAACATAATCCCCACTAGGGGCAGTCAGACAAAAACCTAAAAATCATGTGCCAGCCAATATCTGCTGAATATTCATATACAAACAACAAAGCAAAGAGCTTGAACCATTTGAAATCCAAAGGACTTAGTTTCCTAGAATTTTGTGGGTAGACAATCATCAGTTAACAGTTCTCATGAAAATGTCATGCAGCCTCCCTGCCAGCAGTCATCAATCCTGGTGCCTCTAAAGCCACAAACCTGCAAGATACTTACTGAAGACCAACAGTATGCTTTGAAGCCCAGGAGCCACCTCTATACATTCCCTTTATGCATATGCTTGGCCTGCAAATGATATGCAGAAGCCTCAAAAGGCACATTAAAAATGATAGCAAGTAAGGCTCCAAAATAAGGATTGGCTGGTCCACCAGTATAGTGCCCTTGCACTCCAGCCTGAGCCATGTTGCTTGATTTAGTACTATTATCTAGAGGAGTTGGGCTAAGCTACAATGATTGAGTGCCCCGGTTTCACATGGGAATCTCAGCACATGGTCAGCAGCTGCCTTAAGTGGAAGCATGGGTTGTATAAACACCACATTAGTTGCAGATGTGATCCCAGCATAGGCACTCCCCATCAGTACTTTATGGGTGATGGGAGCAGGTGTGGATGCCATTCCTCATAACTATAAACATCTTCAAGCTTAATTTAGCTTTTACTCCTGTAATGCTCGAGTCAAACACAATCCCATGCAAGAGGTTTTGATGACCCAATCATGATAATGAGCAGCTATTATCTCAATAATTATGAACTTGACCTTTTTTTCTCATGCATACTATCCTTCTGCACCATCAAGACTGTAAATAGAGCTCAATTTGGCAGAGTGTTTTCAGCAGCTTGTCGAACCTAGTATCTGCTAGCTTTGGAGCAGGCAGCCATAGATTGACATCATAAAAAAAAATTTACTAAGGAGATAGCTTGATGTGGTACTCAGGAGCATATGTGTGTCAACCTCCTTGATTCTTGGAATTCTTAATGATGAGGATGAAGCTTCTAAAAACAACCAAGTTCTTGTCTATATCAGACAGAGACCACCTTGTAGATAAACACTTATGGAATCTTGCATATTGCCCTCTGTACTTTGATAATTGGTTCAACCTTTGAAACCAGTAGCACATCACTCCAAGAGCCTCATGCTCACTGTCAGCTATGACGAATGATTATCACCATCAGTTATCTCAACACTCCTTGAGTTAGTCCCTTGGTTCCATCATCTCCATATGTCCTAGTCATGAATCAAAGAGAATTACCCTACAACATATTTTGAGAGTATGTTTGTCCTTGAGAGCTTCCTTGACTGTGATGCTTCACTCCATATCACTATGTGAGGTTCACAATTGCTTATTCTTCCTTTAGTCTGAAGTGCATCGACCATGGAGCCACACAACCAGATTGACAGTTGGGGCCATGCAGCCGTCTGGAGCACCAGGAGCAGCAGAGACATGTAGACCAAAGCTCAGTCATGGTTGTTGAATCATGCTGGATTCTAATGATATTGTACTCCCATTTCCTTAGCCTGTGTACTCAAAACATTCCAGCACTGTAGGTGTTTCCAGATTTGTTCTTCAGGAAGCACAGAGGAGGTAGAGGGGCAATGGAAATACCTGTTGATGATGTAGTGTGAACACTCCTGAGATACCTTTGTTCAGACTTTCCACAGAGGGGTTCATACATAGCAAGATCATGGCCAGGCTCTACCATAGGAGTGACTGCCATTTTAAGTCTAGTGTACCAAATGGTCCATGAAACCTTGCAGGAGACCATACAACAAAGCTCCTCAGCAACCATCTTATTGCAACTGTAGCATTGTTTGCAGCTTACAACACCTGCATCTTTTACTGAGTATCCCCTCATAAAGAAACCATCTACCAAAAAGATGTATCATTTACAAAGGGCAAACCAAACTGTCATCAACAGGCCAAGCAGACAAAGTGCAAAGCTGGAAAAATTCCAATGAGGCAGCAACAATCCATAACTGGAGTTGGAACATTCAATGTTGATATAGAAGTTCATAATACCGCCACTTATATGCTGACTGAAACCTGAAGGGAATTAGTTGGGCAAGATAAAAAATCATCTTATGTGTGCAAGTAGCAGGGCTTGGCTGATGCAGAGAAAGGTTTGTTTCATCGTCCATCTTTTCAAGCGACGCACAAAGCCACAGAGTACTTACACATTGGCACAAGTAGGTTTTCATACGAAAAGAGCTTGAGATGCTGGTAGCATACTGGTGCAGCTGGAACAAAATTTACTCCTCATCCATGCAAGAGCTATACCAAGATGAGATAAGCAACTTCACTAATCACAACAATGGCTCTTGTTATCAAAGTCATTCTCTGATTTTCTCATGCAACTTCTCCTGCTTCAGCCTTCTATCTGAAACTGAGCACTCTTCCTTAGGAGCAGTGATTTCGGAGTCACTTCGATTGAGGGGGTTTCCTGATAACTTACAAGGGAAGGAGACGGAACTGGCAATGGGACTACTGAAGTGTGACTGAGAAGAGCTTAGGTCATATAGAGCAGATTGATTGGGGAAGTGTAAGAGCTCCGCCCCCAAAGCAAGAGAGGAGTAATTGTGTGCAGCAACCCCAATGAGCTGAGGCTTTCTAAGCTGAAATTATGCCTCAATCGAATGTTGCTTGAGGCAAAATCAATTCACCACGAGGGAGGAAGCAAATAGTTTGATCATGATGCAGAGCCAGGCCGGGTACTAGATGAATATGAAGTGAGCAGTCACCCCAACACAAAGTGCTTCGCCATTTTTTTCATTGTAAGCAGAGATAATCTTTCCTTTGCATTGTGCGGAGTGGTAGCCAGCTTCTGTCATCTGTAGAGGAGGTGAAACACCCAAGGAGTTCACTCCAGCACGTAGAGCAGACCTCTGGCAAGGGATGCGGAGCTTTACCCATGTCGAGCTTCCACAACAGGGTTCATAGGGGGAAGCAATAAGCCCAACGAAGGGAATCTCCAAGCCCATTTTTGTAATTAGTGAAGTTTGGACAAAGAACTGTGTGCCTCATCCCTTAGTTTTGCATACATAGGAGAGCGAGGGGCACCACAGCTCAATCCAAGGACAGAGGAGAACAAAGAGTGTATCAACTCCTGATCACTGTGTACAGATCTTGACCTTCAAATGGTTACTTGAGTTGAACAGGGAGCAAAGAAAAGTAGTTCTCATTTGCACAGAGTGGACCATCACGCCACCAACTCTACTTCTTGAAGGGTACAACGATATCCAGCACTGACGTCACTTGTAGCCCCTTCATTTGCCCTGTGTGAAACATCCAGCCTCTCAAAGTCTCAGGTGGCGCATTACAAATTAGTTCTCGGCATTGAGAAAATAGGGAGGAAGAGCATGAGGTCGCTCAACCCAAGGGAGAAGCACCACAAAGTGTATCCAAGAGTGCGGAGCAGGAGAAGCACCCTCCTATTTGTTCATATCTAGCCTGCGATCAGACTCTCTTGCTTGCACACCTTTCAGCATCAGCATGCTCAACACCTGTATAGACCTGCTCTCTCTATAGTCCTTGTTGGTAGGCCGTTTGTAAACAGAGATAGGAAAGCCCTTTTCAGCATCATGTCAGTCCTCAGCTTCATGGAAGTATCCTGTTACAGCATCTACCTACTGCCTCCAGTTGCAATTGCAAAAGACCCCTCCCCAGATGAAAGAACAACCACATGAATGTCGCCTCCTTTTTTTCTGAGAGCAAAGGTCCTGCAGAGTAGAGACTTTGGCAAGGACACAATCATCAAACTCTTCAGATGTAAGTTGTAGTTATGTAGATTTGCTTGTCCACATGACCATGGATCCCTACAGAACATGATCAGTCATTTTCATATTTAAAAGGCATGGGACAAGCATCACCAATTGTCAAAAGGCCTCTATAGGATGTGTGTCGAAGAGCAGCAGCCTTGATGTCTTCATATGAGGCCTCCTTCTCTAATCTTCTTCTTAGCCACATCTGCACAGCTAAAAATGGTATTTTGAATAGCACCTCAGCCATCTCTCCCATCCTTGCTAGATGGTACATCCACCAAGCATGCACTCTTGTCATTACTCCTTGAAGAGTCCCAACTTCTTCATGCCTCTCAACAGCTTCTTCTTCAAGAAAAGTACTCCCTGCGAGTGTATCATAGCTCAATGCCTGGCTTACTGGGGTGTAGTCATATAGCAGCAACAGTTGTAGAAGGATGATCCCACCCTTGACACAAACAATCAGGAGGGAGCAAGGAGAGTCGATTCAGCTGGATTGTGAGGAGGCACCAAATTCAAAGTTATCTCTATGTAGGAGACATCAAGCTTCATTGAGCATGTGCAGACCTTGTATGTGAGAAAGGGCCATGACGCCAATATAACCGATTCGAGAAAAACTAATGAGATTGAGTTGGAGAAGGGTAGTACGAGGACTCCTGTAAATCTGATGTATTTGTCGGATATTGTAGCATACATAGTCGTGCAAGCTGTCGCAACTGTTGATGGATGTCTTCTCAAAATCTTCTGATATTTTTGCACTGCCAACCCATACCTCTAAACATCTGATAAAGTGAGGCTGATGTGTATCCATCTTGTCTCCAATATTTGAGTAAACAAAGCACTTTGATGCTTGCAGAAATGGTGAGTTGAGATGGCATTGCACCTCCTAGCTTGCTGCCCGAATGGAGTTTTGTAGTAGACAGATATGAGAGGACAAAAGAGAATGTGTGTAGCCAATTAAAACAACACCAGCGCCGGCCTGAAGAGTCAAAGATCTTCCTTTTTTGCTTCAGCCTACACTGAGGTTTGAGGGTGTGCATATGCTCAGTCCAGCACACCGAGAAGTTATTCATAGTATAAGCCGAGGGAAGGTGACTCGTGCCACATGAGAGCAAGGGAGGCAAAAAGTGGGAGCTCAAAGAGATTAATCTTGATGGGAATAGGGAGATCCAGCGAGCTTAGCTCACCCATTTCCTGCATACATGCCACTGACAGTTACGACACCTGCACCTCTCAGCAAACACCGGTCCCGAAAAGATGTAGCTGCTAAAACTCTAAATGCCTTTTCAACGTTTAGCTTGGGAAGATGTCCATGGAGATATAACAAGGTTATAGCAACAAGTTCTCCATTGACATACTCAACATTGATTTGAAGTGTCACCTGCTTCTTTTTAGTGGAGAGTATGTCTGAATATTGAGGTATGTGAAGGAATAAGGTGCTCCAAGCAACAGGTAGAACCCAAAGCATGAACAACAATATCAAATCTAGCACCAACATTCCATCCCTCTGACCGAATGTGTTCACAAAGGGTAGCCAAGTGCCTCTTGCGTTCTTCAATCTTCTTCTTTTGTACCAGCATAGCTCAATTACAGTTCAAAGTGAAGATGACACAGAGACCGACATGAGGATTGGGTTCAAATGTAGCAATTAGTGAGGGCTCAGAAAGATGAAAAAGAGAGGTAATCAAGAGATTAGCTGTCCATACCACATTGGAAGATGGGAAGCTTATCCAAGGAGAACCCGAGCTCAAGTCATTCCTCCTCTATGAAGAGTTACAATAGTCGGACCACAAGTAGAACTTTTGAAGACCACAGCGCAGAGGAAACTAGCCAGTTCTCCATCCGCAAATAGATCTTCAACATAGGTGATGCCTGTGCTAATTGGCCGAAGCGCATTAAGGCAGCCCTGTGGCACGCGACCAGTTGGTTATTAGGATAGGGAGTATGCTCGACCATCAGCACAATGAGCTCTTAGACAATACGGGGAGGAGTGCAGCCCAAGCTGCTGCACCATGAGAGGACTAGGGTACCACGAGCTTGATGCCATTGTTGTGAAGAATCAGCAAATGGAGATCCACCTGGACTGAGAGGATGATAGAAGGGGTAGAGTAGTGCTCAACCCCCTAAGCACCATCGAGCTGATGCGTGAGATTGGCAATAGGCAGAGATGAAAGGGGAAAGTTGAAGCCCAAGCTTCTCCCCACGTAGAGTCGCCTGCTCAATGCATAGAGAGAGCAAATGGGACTCGACCCCGCAGGGAAATGGATGTCCCCTTTTTTTTGTTCATGAAGGTACATAGTTATGTCGTTAATGAGAGGGGTAAGGACATGTCATGGAGAAATATGCAATTTTTATGCATGGCTCTCGTAAACATGGACTTGTAGCTATTCCACTTTCTCTTTTTTTTTTTGAATTTTTTTGTTTTCGAGGATGAAGAGAGAGAAGGGAGCAGAGAAAGTACTACCCATCTCTCTTTTCAAGGCCTTCACTTGTCTCAGAAATGGCGATGATGGAAAGTGATGCCAAAGGTGTATGTGAGTGGGTGTATATGTGAGAGAGTGAGAGAGAAGGAAGTTAAGGGAGGTTCTTGTGCAACTACTAAAGTAGACTAAAACTAAACTACTAAAAGCAAGGAATGAGGAACTAATGGCCCAATGGAAGGGTGAAAGTGACATGCCAACATACATAACCTAAGAGTAAAAGCAAAAAAATTGCAAATCAATATCTTACCACATGCTCTTGAGCACTCCAAATGATGAAAGGCCGTTCTCCCCGCCAGGAGCGCCAAATTTGTTGTTGTAGTAAGCCCTTGGGAGCCAAGAACCACACCACCTTGCATGGAAGCAAGAAGGAAGGCCCAAGAAAGACTCTCCTTTCATCCACCCCAACCTCCATCATGTTCAAGCCATTGGCCATCAGCCCGTAGCTATGCCACATGCTTGAAAATATGGAGCGATGGGAGTCAAGGATCCTAGTCACATATGTAAAATACAAGATAATTGCAACACTCTACTTACACACATAGGAAATGCTAGCATGCACACACACCTCACTCTCTCACACTCTAAGACTACATACACATATGTACAAAGCCTTAAGAGAAAAGAGAGTTCTTCCATTCCAAGGATTTTACATGAGAGCATGACCAAAAGCCCCCTCATTACAAGAAATGAGCCTCTATATATAGGCTAGACACATTCCCCCATGTGCTCTTCTTGACTAGTCAAAAAGGATCACATGCCTAACTAACATATCTCAAAAAGATCTTGGGAAATATTCTTTCTAACAACCATATCTCCAAGAATACATGCGTGGGGATTTTTCTACATATCTACCAAAAATGTGAGTATTTACAATGTTTCAAAAGCCTTACTTTTGGAGAAATATCAAAAAGTGTCTAAGAGGGAGTTCTTATGTGAAACTCTAGGTATATACAAAAAAAAGGGTTCCTACGCACAAATGAAGATGTGTGCATACCCTATACTCAACATAGGGTTTATATTGTAGCTCATGCCCAGATATGTATCTGCGAGGGGCCAAATGAGCAAAGTAGGGCGACTGTAAAATTCTTTCTTCAATCATTGCCATGGCGTGTAACTACGCCTCTACCCTTGCTGAGTGGGTTGTTCCTAGTTCTTCTATCGTCTTCATCCATGCGGGAGTTGGAAGCTCGAAAGTCGCCTGGCCTGCGGCCGTGACTCGTCCGCCTGGGATGGGTTGAGGTTGATATACTTCTTCAAAAGTTTCCTCCACCGGAATAGTGACTGTTTCTTCCTCTGCTGGTAGGTCTGGTGGGGAGTCTGGCCTTGGGGGTGCTTTATAGACTGCTATCTGTGATTGTAGTGTTGACACCTGGGCCCGTAATGCATTAAGTTCCTCTAGGATGTCAGGAGATGGGTCCGTAGGGGCTGGTAGTCCTTGTTGTACTAGTGCTCTTAGCTGGAGTGTCCTATGTTCCTCCTTGAGCTTCTGAAACTCCGCATTCATGTTGTCATATTCATCTAACAATCTGACATGATCATCTAACAACATTTTCATTGATTTTGAGGGCACGGCCTTGAAGCAACTAGACTTAATGGTTGGTCGGGTTGATCTAAGGCAGCTTCTAAATTCTCTCTGTTTTGTTCTTGTAAACGCTGGTTCTCTTCTTTCGCTGCTGCCTGGTGTCTTCTGAGTAAGCCCATGTTCCTGGTGAGTGTTGCATTGCGAATAGTCTGTGCCCTTAACAAGTTATCGATATCCGTGACAGCCTCTTTCGTCTTTTCTTCACTTTCTAGTTCAAGTTTGTGATATGCCTCTCGTAGCTCTTGGTAGCGGGTATTCAATGAGGCATTCTCGATCGACAATGAATTAAGCTGCGATTGTAGATCATTCGTTGTTTGTTGCAGCATCCGATAATTATAGCCGAGAGATGTAAATTCATCTCTTACTTGAGTCATGCAGGTGAACATCTTTCGGAATGCAATATCTATGGTGGGTGATAATATTAATGACGGAGTGAATGAAGTTGCGGTGTGTGTGGGTGTCGATGCAAAGGGTAAGGGAAATGGGGATGGGAATGTGGATGCAGTGGTGACAGTGGAAAAACTTGAGGTGCCTAAATATGTGGTGCCATGAATGAAGTGAGTGGTGGTGCGGTGGGTGGTGAGATATCCATGTCATTGGACGTGGTATCAAGTGCGGTGACTGTGAATAGTGGAGTGATCGTGGGTGCTTGTGTGGGTGTAAATACACGATTTACAAAAGTTGAAGAGTAATTTACAGAGGGGTTCTCTAATGCTGCTTGGTGGAAAGGGGAAAGTGGAAATATGGTGGGTCGGGGAGGTGATACAGGGGAGAAAGTCATCGGGGTTAGAAATGGAAATAGTGGTCTCGGGGGTGTAGGAAAGGATGGAAAAGATGGATGGAGAAATGGATTGGTTAGAAGCGCAGAAGTCCTAGGGGGTAGACTAGGTTGAGTGGGTGCGGGAATTGTCTAATGAATGGAAGTAAGGAAGGCCTCTGCTACAGCTCTATCCAAAGATGTGGATGGTCTGGGAGAGATCGAATGTACAGGGGAGATTGGAGAGATGGGAGGTGAAAGAGGAGTGGTTGGGGTGGCGGGTACTTCGGTCACAACGGTGGTATGTACAATAGTAGTGTGGGGCAGGGAGTCGACAAGGATAGCTTCTTCGGCCTCAGATCTTTCAGGAATTAGGCATGCTTCCCTGGCCTGTTGGGATGACTGAGCACCTGTGGGTACGCGAATGTATTCACCAGGTTTGGTTAGTAAGCGAACTCGGCGAGGGTTGTTGCAGAGCTAAAAAGAGCACAAAGCAGAGAAAAAGACGGGCCCCAAAATTTTTCCGATTTGGACATCATATTTTTGTATCATAATCATTCTTGTAATATATTTTCAGTTGTAAATGCACTAGAGGAGTCCTCTAGATGCATCCCCACAGAAGATTGGAGATTTACCCATGTAAAATAGTAGGAAATTAGTCTTTTAGTGAATAAAGTGCCGGTCTCTTGTGTGAAAGGACCATCTTTAGGGCACAAGTATATAAGTCAAATGTGACTCTTTGTAAAGAACTTTTTGCCATTGTGAGAATAGAGAGCACAGAAATTCGAATTTGTGTCTTCTTCACTCTGTATCTTCTTCTCTGTGAGCTTGTATGCATGTGTATTGCTTGGAAAGAGCGCTTGTGAGTGTTGTCTATCCATGAAAGTGTTTATTTGCTGTAGGTAAGGTGTGTGCGGAGTGTAGAAAGTGCTGAAGTGTAGGAAAGTATTTCCCGCGACTCAGTATTTTGCTCATAATTTGAAGTAAGAGCGTCAGAATTGAGTGAAACCACTGCCATTGGATGCGTCTTCTCGAGAGCTTCGAAACGCATATACTATTCGCTATATTTGGAGCTTGGAGCTGGGAGAAAAGTCCAAAATACTAACGGCTGCTGCACCAAGTATCGTGACGCCATGACCAACAGTTGGAGCTTGTTTGGATAAGTCTTTGCCTTGTTTACACTCTTGAGTAGTTCATTTGCATTGATCATCACATGATTGCATGTCCTCATACACTCGGCTAGGTTTGTATACTCTTTGGATTGATAATTAAAAGCGTGTATCCCCACTATATGCACTTGAGAGAGGATTGAGGTATAGTCTCTTTCTCCGCAAGTCCCTAAGTTGGTACTTAGGTCAACACACTTTTTGGCGCGGTTGCCGGGGAGTGACGAATCAAACCGAGGCATTCGTGTGATGGTAAGTAGCTTGTTTGCATTGAAGTAAGAGGAGGAGTGGTGATTTTCTCTTCTTTGGTAAGTCATTTTCAACCGCACTTGCTACTTCTCATTCTTGGAGTGTGTGTAGTGAGTTGTTAGTTTAGGGAAGTGTGTAGAAGGAGTAGAGTAGGAGTAGTTAGAGAGTAGACCAAGCCACTAGAGTAGAGTTTTCTTTTTGAAAGCAAGAAAATCCCAAGTATAAAAGCCAAAAAGAGTCATTTGCAAATCACTTGTGTTTTTGAACAAGTATCGTGGGCAGAGACAGTCGAGTATCGTTTCAGAGCTATAGAGAGCTAGGCAGAGCAAAAGAGGGTGTTAGAAGAGTGGGAAAAAACATCAGAGGTGAGCCCTTCTATTGCTAGTTCTTTTTCATCACTCAAAAATCAAGTTCAGTATGAAACGATCTGCGTCAGGTATCGTTTAGGACCAACAGGGTAAAAAAGGTGTGTTTTGATTGATACAGAGAGAGGGGAGAGGGTAGGAGAGCTAGTACAACAAGTTTATTGAAGCAAAATTTAAAAAATCTCTTTCAAAATTTGTCCAAGGGTCAAGTATCGTTTTGCTCCCGCGGTCGAGTATCGCGATACTTAGCAAGTATCGTTTTACTCCTGTGGTCGAGTATCGCGATATTTCCCCCCGATCGTGTATCGTTTCGTAGCGATTGCGATATTTGGCCAGAGATCGTCTCAGCCAAAGATCATAAATCGTGTATCGTTTCAGGCTCAAAGATCGCGTATCGTTTCAGCTTGGAAGATCGTGTATCGTTTTGGGTCAGAGATCGGTATCGTTTGGCCGAGAGATCGTTTTGATCAAAGATCGCGATATTCACCAGCGATCGTGTATCGTCTGGATCAAAGATCGTGTATCGTTTCGTTTAAGTATCGTGTATCGTCTCTCAGAGATCGCGATACCTACCAAAGTTCCTGTATCGTTTCGTTCAGGTATCGTTGATCGTTTCCACTTCAGAGATCGTGTATGGTTGTCTCCCAAGTATCAAGTATCGGTTGTGCCAGAGATCGTGTATTGTTTGGTTCATAGGTCGTGTATCGTTTATCAGAGATCGCGATATTTATCAGAGATCGTGTATCGCATGTGTCCAAATATCGAGTATCGCTTGAGCCCAAAGATCGTGTATCGTTGAATCTGGAGTCAAGTATCGTGATCTGGAAAAAATTCTTTTTCAGTCATTTCCTAGCCAAAGTCTTCTAGAAATTCTAACCTTTAGTGAAGAATCCTAGAGACTAGAGGATTGCAAGGACTGATCAGAGTTTTTAGGTGGATGAACCTGAGATCCGAAAGAACCCTAGGAAGCCGAAGAAGCGTAATCTCTTCTGTAGGTAGTGTAGCAGAGCAAAGTAACCGTTCACATTATTCAGAGACCTCCAGTGAGTCAGAGGAAGAAATTCCCATGGCTTCAGAGGATATGCAGAACACAATACCCATGATTGGATTGATGTCGATCATTGAGGGAGAGTACAGGACCTCCTTGGAGTATGTGAACACCAACCAAAATGAGATCCCTATTTATTTGGATGGTCTAAACAGATCAATGGCCAGGTTAAAGAAAGCGTCAGAGGCTTACATAGTGCCTAGACCCCCAGAAAACATTAATGAAATTGGTGAAGATAATAATGCTTCAAACTTAAATGGAGGGGGGAATGAAGAGCAAGTAACTACACCTAGAGGGAGATCTACGGTTGCTAGGATATGGAGAGGAGACCTGATTCCCCAAGATGACTCCCTAATGGATGTGTATTTGATCAATGGGATAGAGCATCTTCTTAGAGCACATTCTTCAATATGGGAAGCTGCCCCTAATCCAGTCACCATCTATGAGTTACAGGATCCTGATTTCCCCACCATCATCACATATCTAGATAAGAATCAGAGAAGATATTGGCCCCTAACAGAAGCGGAAAGAGCTGAGTTGAAATATCAGAATATCCCAGTGTTTCCCCCTAGGGACCAAGCCACTACTTCAAGAAATCCACTTGGAACATCACAGAATGATTCATATCAACAGTCAGGGCAAACACACCAAACTCAAATCCCAGTCAGACCACCTGTGCAGTTCACAATGCCTGCAAATAACCCTAATTACCAACCCCAACCAACCATTGACCCAAGACAGGGAATTCATGCTCCAGTCAGACCGCCGGTAGTAAGAGGACCAGGCATACCAATAGGAAGACCAATTTTCCCATTAATGCCTAGACCACCCGAAGCAGGAAGAAGATTAAGGCCAATTCAAGTTGCCAAATGCATGAGAAACCACTATGATGGCTCTAGTGAACCTTACAATCATATAGCTGAATTTAAACAAGTAATCAGAGCCGAACAGGTAGAAGACTTTTTGATTCAATATGAGTCCTTTGGTCTTACTTTGTCAGACACTGCGTTAGCATGGTTTCAACCATTGGACCCTAATACTTTTCAAAACATGGAGCAAATATACCAAGAAATGATTGAGGAATTCACTAAGTCAGGAATTAAAAACAATTCTTCATCATTGATCCATAGCTTCAAGCAAGTCCCTACCGAATCAGTGAGATTGGCTGCAAGAAGATTCAAGCAGTATGTAGACAGATGCCCAGTAGAAGAGAGACCTACCCAAAATAAAATGGTATCATTATTTTTGGAAGGATTGTTGAACGGATCTTTGAGATCATTGGTATATGTAAAGAGAGTTCAGACTTTGCAAGAATGCATGAAGGAATGTATAGATCTAGAAGACAACCTAGCAGAGGACCTGAAAATACCTCAAGGTAGCTTGAAAAGTGAAGATTCGGCCAGTAGCACATCAATCCCTAAAAACAATGTAGAGGAAATAACCGATTTGGTAGCAAAGAAGTTGAACGTTCAAGGACAGAGGAACTACCCCAATAACCCTATGAGAGTACCCATGCTCAGAAGATGTATGCAGTGCGGAGGTGATCATCCTTCTCACTTGTGTACTAGGGGAGTAGTCCCACCACCTGTTTATGCTTATAATAGACCCACTGTCCCAGGATCTCTACAATATTGTAGTATAGAACAAAAATATACAAATCACAGTACAGAAAATTGCCCTTACAATAGGCAGGTGAGACCAGCACAGCCATACATGAGACCTTATGGATACCCTCAGAGAGATCAAGGAGGTGAAGCCTTTAGATATCCCACTTATCAGCAACAGGCACAAATGCCGCGACCATATGCGTATCAAGGATACACCCAACCACAACCAGTACTAGGACAGCAACCGCCCCATCCTCAGAACGTTGTCCCAGTCAAGATAGCTCAACCTGAAGAAAACCTCGAGAGAGCTATAGTACCAGCCACACCTTTGGCTAGTAATGAACCATATGACTTGTCTTATGACCCTAGTCAAGGAGCATATCCCAATTATGAAAGTTCTATGATAGAATATGGACAACTGTATCAACCATATGCCTATGGCATGGAAGTACCTGAAAGTCCATGCGGATATGAGCAGGACTATGTGTCATTAATGTACACAGCTCCTAGAGCAACCATACCACCCCGACCCATGAACAGACCGCCTGTACCCAGAGGACCATGCTACCGATGTGGAGGTGATCACTACATCAGAGAATGCACATTGCCAAACCCACCACCACCACAACGAGTCTGGGAAGGCTACTGTAGTGATTGTGGTAAGGAACACCTTTTTAGAGATTGCCCCAAGAACCCCAACAAGGTTACATCTAACGTGCAAATCAATGTGATAGAAGTAATCGAGTCATCAGGGAGCGAGAAGGAATACACTGTACCATTGAAAGCGATAACGAGAGCTAAAGCTAGAGAGATCCCAGAAAAAGCTGAAAAACACAATCAGAGTGACATAGCGACGAATACACCCACACCACAGAGAGTTGAAGACTCGGAAGAGCCTGAGAAAAGTGTGGTAAGTAAAAGAACCCAACGATGGAAGAACCGTAGAGATAGGATAAAAGAAAAGAAATTACTGCAGAAAAAGGAAAATGAGAAGAACGAACAGAATCCAAAAGAGGAACAGAAAAAGGAAAAAGAAATTAAAAGTGAAAAGTATAAGAAAGAAGAGGTTGGATCGGTATTAGCAGATCCCATGCCTGAAGAATTAGCTATGTGGATTCAGGCATACAAGGCACGAATAAGAGCTGGACCGACCATCGAACAACATGAAAGAGAATACCCTAGAGGTGACCTAGAGAAAGAGAGGTTGGAAATCTGCAAAAAATTGATAGAAGTTGCTCAACAGACTTTAGAAAAACCTGTATTGCCATTGCCCAAGACCCGAATTCCTGAAAGAGAATTTCAAGTGTGCATCAACACCAATGACCATGAAAAACTTGAAGTAAAAAAGACACTTAATGGCAATTATTGTGAGGAAAAAAGGGAAGGATCCGTTGTTCCCGAAGTAGAAGGAGAATGGCCTAAAGATTTATGGGCTAGAGTCCAAGAGGACAGATGGAGGAGAGTGGAAGGGATTGAACCACCCTTTGAAGAATTAGAAGCAGAAAATGAAATAGAGGGTTCAATACCTGAATTAAATTCAGAAGAAATTATACCAATGGATCCTAGTGACAAAGGAGAGGATGGAATAAAGGATTTGCCAAACTATACAGGAGATTACGAACATAATTCTGAATTATATTGTATTCCCTCAATAAGGAAAAAAGAACCGAACCCATCCGTCCAAACATCGGACATCATACAACACCTTAAAAAGGTAAAAATCCCCTATACCTTAACACTAGAAGAATTGTTGAAGGTCAAACCACATCTGAAGGAGAAATTAACGAGTCAATTGGAGATCAAGATGGAAGAAAAAGAGATATTGGACGAAGTAAACATGGTAAAGATCCCGGTGGATAAGGTAGGAGATTTTAGTGAGGGAGATGAAGGAAACACTTGCCTTCCAATTACCTTTAGGGGTTATACGACCAAAGCCATCTTAGATTCAGGAGCTGGTGTAGGCATTGCTACTAGAGAAATCTGGGAGAAATGGGGAAAACCAGCTTTAAGACCAACGCGTATGAAAATACAAATGGCTGACGGACACACAGAAAGACCCTTGGGATTATTGGAACGTGTAGTGTTCACCACATGCGGAGTCGAATTTGAACACACCTTAGCAATTTGCCAATTTGAAAGGCCAAGCAATTATGAAATGATATTGGGGAGACCTTTCATGAGACAATTAAAGGTTGTGCAAGATTGGGGAAAAGATGCTGTATACCTACAACATGAAGGAACAACCACGATAATAAATCTCCACACTTATACATATCAAGATGTTCCTCCCTTACAATGGAATCAAATTCACAAGGAGGAAGATGATCATTCAATTCACAGCATAAGTTCTAGTGACCAATCTTGGATGAACGAGGACACTCATCTATGGATATGCCAAACTGCCAAAAAAGAAGAGGATAGGAGGAAAGGATGGCAACAAAGGCAAGGAGTAGCTAGGTCTGTACAAGATCCAGCATACATGCCTCAAGTCTTTTTAGATGAAGAATTCGAACCTCATGGTTGGATGGAGATTTTAGCGACCCTTGATGTATGCGTGAATGAAGAAGTGATAACCGTGAATGAAGAAGTGATAACCATGAATGAATGTATTGATGAGGAAGGATATGATGTTAGTCTCTATGTAGTCGTTCTTCAGGAGGCTGAAGAAGGAGAAGTGATAGAGAAAGAATGGAAGGAGAACTATGAGAGCATTGAAATGGAGCCAGAACCAATGGAACCTGAGGATGAAGATCAAAAAATAAGCATCACAGCTAACGAAAACTATAAAGAACCTACACAGAAGGAAGAGTTGGAGGTAGATAAAGAGCCAGAAGGTGAAGAAAACAAGCCACAAGATCAGTTTGAAGTGCCAGCTCACTTCAAGAAATATGAAGTAGAAGAGAGGAAAATTGCTATTCAAATGCCTAAAAGAGAGGCACAGTCGGGAATAGCATATGACAATAAAGAACAAACCAAGAAGATAGTAATAACATTAGAAGAAGGAGAAGAACGATGTACTTTCATAGGACAAGATGTCTCCATAGAGGAAGAACAAGAGTTAATACGCCTCATAAGGGAATATCGGGACGTCTTTGCATGGACCTATAAGGACTTTAAAGGAGTAGATCCATCTATTTGTGCCCATAGAATTCCCATGACATCCGAAGCCAAACCTTCTAAACAAAGACCATATACATACAATGATATGTATTCAGCAAAGATAAAGGAAGAGATAGACAAATTGTTAGATGCTGGATTCATATACGAAATTGAGCACACGGAATGGGTGTCACCTTTGGTGGTTGTACCGAAAAAGAATGGAAAGTTGAGAGTGTGTATCAATCTAAAGAAAGTAAATGCTGCGACCATAAGAGATAGTTACCCATTACCAATTACAGATCATCTCTTGGAAAGAGTGGCAGGAAAGGAAGTCTATAGCTTTCTGGATGGCTTTTCAGGGTATAATCAGGTAGCCATTGCTCCTGAAGACCAACATAAAACAGCGTTCGCAACTGAATGGGGAGTATACGCCTTTAGAGTCATGCCTTTTGGTCTAACTAATGCCCCAGCCACCTTCCAAAGATTGATGTGCCATGTATTCAAAGAATTCCTAAGAAAGAGTATGGAGGTATACGTGGATGATCTTTGTACTTATTCAGCTATACGATCAGAGCACATCCCCGAACTAGAAAAGATCTTTGCCAAATGTAGACAATACCGAGTATGCCTCAATCCAGAAAAGTGTGTCTTCATGGTGAGACAAGGGAAAATATTAGGACATATTGTCTCCAAAAATGGAATCTCAACTGATGAAGACAAAATTAAAGTAATTCTGGATTTACCAAGACCAAAGACGGCTAAGGAAGTTCAAGCATTTATGGGACATTGTGGATACTATCGAAGATTTATACATATGTACGCCATAATTGCTAGACCTCTCTATGCATTATTGACTCTATTTAATTGGACCGAGCAATGCGAGAGAGCCTTCAATGAGTTAAAGAATCAATTGAGTTCAGCACCAATCCTTCGAGTACCTAACTGGAATAAGCCATTTCATATTCATGTGGATGCTTCCAAGTTTGCCATTGGTTGCATCTTAGCTCAACCTGCCGATACAAGAAAACTAGACCACCCTATAGCCTATGCTAGTAGACAATTAAATCAAGCAGAACGCAATTATACCACCACGGAGAGAGAAGGCCTAGGGATGGTGTACGCAGTCAAAAAGTTCAGACATTACCTGTTGGCAAACAAATTCAAATTCTTCATTGATCATTTAGCCCTACTGTACCTAGTCAACAAGCTTTGTAATACAGGACGACTAGTACGATGGTTTTTATTGCTAATGGAATTTGATTTTGAGGTAGTAGTCAAGAAAGGAAATACACACATAAGAGCAGATCACTTATCAAGAATGACCCATGGAGAACCGCCCATAGGAGTACCAGATGATCTGCCAGATACGTACCTTTTTAACCTGGAAGTATGTCCTCAATGGGCAGAAAAGTTGATCCCTATACTTACACATGGACCTAAACATGGGATCACACCAAACCAAACCCAAGACCTCTGGAAGAATAAAAACCTTCATATCATTGCGGGAAGTTTGTATCACCAGGATTCAAGTGGATTATTAATGAGATGCGTGGAAGAAGAGGAACAAGAAATGTGGCTTCAGAAAGCACATGTAAACCAATGGAAAACTCATTTGAATGCAAATGGAACGTGGCAAACCCTGAAGAGGTTAGGCATATATTGGCCAACCATGCAAAGAGATGCACATAACTATGTATCAACCTGTCAAACCTGTCAAGAACAAATCCCAGATGAGAACTCTACTTTATGCTATTCTACAATAGCACCAAGATGGAGCATGCCTCTGGTAAAGTTCTTAAAAACTCAAGAATACCCAGAAAGAGCTACTTCAGCAAGGAAACGTGCACTTGTAGAACAAAGTAAGGATTATGCCATTATAGGAAAACAACTTTTTAAACGAGGGAGAGATAACCAATTAAGAGTGTGCATTCACGAAGACGAATATCTTTCTGTTTTAGAGATGGCTCATACAGGAGCTGCAGGAGGGCACTTCTCTGCAGATAAAACAGCAAAAATGATCCTCTTTGCTGGAATGTGGTGGCCAACTCTACACCAAGATGCCATGACATATGTGCAACGGTGTGATACTTGCCAACGGACCAAATATCCAATTAAGAGAGATGAAATGCCACTTAGACCCATGATGAGTGCCAGAGCTTTCACAAAATGGGGAATATACTTCATAGGACCTATTAGCCCACCAGCGAAAGGATCCCATGCCGAATATATAATTGTAGCCACAGACTACCTGACCAAATGGGTTGAAGCCAAAGCAACCAAGAAAAATGATGCAAGAACCACGGCCATGTTTCTCTTTGAGAACATTTTCACTAGATTTGGACTACCAATAGAAATTGTGAGTGATAGAGGTACGCACTTTGTGAATGAAGTTATAGAAGCTTTATTGAATGAATTCTTGGTAATTCATAAGAAATCAGCTTCTTATCACCCACAAGCCAATGGACAAGCCGAAAGTTTGAATAAAATCTTGTGTACAGTTCTCACCAAAATCGTTAACGATGGTAGATCAGATTGGGATAAGCAATTACATCATGCTTTATGGGCATTTCGAGTAGCCTATAAAACCGCCATAGGCACTACTCCTTTTAACTTAGTATATGGACAAAATGCTATTTTGCCAATTGATTTCTTAATTCCCACTCCGAGAGTAGCAACTACTTACGAGTGGACAGGACATGAACTATCAACTCAATTGGATCAAATAGAAAAGCTTCACGAAACTAGGTTACAAGCAGTAGCAGGCATTTATGCTGCTAAACGACGACAGAAAGCCTACTTTGATGCTCACATTAAGGACAAAAATTTGAAGGAAGGAGATTTAGTTTTGGTATACACCTTGAAACAACACGCTAAGAAGTTGCAGAAGAGAGGATATGGTCCATTAATCATTAGTCGTATATCTACAAGTGGAGCCATCAGCTTAGCAACCTTAGATGGAGATGTATTACCAAACTACATCAGTGGATGTAGAGTAAAAAAATATCTAGAACCATTGACCGAAGAAACAATGTCTCGATTAATCAAAGGCAAGAATAGATGCATAGAAGAGGAAAGGATACGAGAAGAAGCGAGACAGGAAGCACTGGAAAGAATAAAGAAACGGAAAGAGTGGATGAGAGAGCGAGATGAGAGATATCGACTAGGAGAAGAACTCATCCCAATGGCTAATTTTAGAGCCACTCAAAACCTAGGTTCACAGAGAACGCAACCATATTTAAATTTGGGAGCAGGTAAAATGGAGTACCACTTGGTGGATGCTCTCATTGACACAGGAGCTGCTGTAAGCTGTATCAAGCTTTCTTTGACCCAAAAACTCAAGGAGGAAGTACGTCCATCGAGGGCACAAATGATAGGAATAGGAGGAACGATTACTCAATGCATAGGTGAGATCACCTTACCTCTGCATCTTGGCAACGACACTATGGAACAAAAGCTATTAGTGTGTCATGATCAAGATTTACTTGAAGAGGTAGTGTTAGGTCAAGACTGGATTTACGAATATGAGGTGACCATTCAATTGGCTTTAGGATACATCTCAGCCAGGATAGGACATCGTGAAGTATTCAGTCTGCTAGACAAACGACCAATCAAATCTGGGAGCAAAGAAAAAGAAATTCATTCCAACGAGCAAAGTCATGAATGTATGTTCACTACCACTATAGAAACCTCTTCGTCAAGTACTATATGTGCTGACACATTGAGTTCTACTGGCACACCATCTTCTAGTCTAGCAAGTCATGAGAGTGTCAATCAAGCTAAAACTGACCTCAGTAAAGCACTATGCCTAAGAGAGACTAGTCCTCTAAGTAATTCAAAATCTGTACCTATTAAAATATACCCTATTCCATACTCTAACCAAGCGTGGATAAAGAAAGATCAAGTGAAGGAGTATCTTCGACGACAGAAGCACAACCGACATCAGAACATACAATCAAATGAGGAAACAACTCAGTCGGAACAACGAAGTCATCGACGAACTGCTACAATATGGATTCCAAAGAAAGTAGTAGCCGCTCAACAGGATCGTTCGCAAATCTGGATTCCTAAGTCATGCGCTCCAAAGAAACTAAGCCGAAATGATGATCCTCAGCACAAGAAGAACCAATATGACCCACATGCAAAACAGCCACAAAAAAGGAGCTACTGGAGAAAGAAGGAGTCTGTAATGGCAACCCGAGCCATTCTGAGATTTACAAATCAGATAGAGCAGACATACAACAAGAAAAGAGCCACATTCATCGGAATTGGGCAACATACTACAAGGCCCAGCAAAATGAAGCAGATTTGGATACCGAAAGACAAAACAAACGGCATGCATCAACCAACTACTTCCAATTGCACACATATGGAGCCTTCGAGACCCAAAGTATGCATGATAGGGCCACCTTAGAAGGCCAAGCATTTGGCACATCCTTCTTCTATTTCAGGATAGTCGAGCACATTTTCCTCTTGGGAAATAGGAGAGCACTTGTACATACATTAAGAAAATTACTCCAAAAATAATAACCGCTTTGGCTATAAACTAACTTTTCTATTTTCCTTTTCAGATGAAAATATAAAAATACTTAAAAATGTGAAAAATCCAAGTAGTACCTTTCTCACACACACGGGAAAGGGGCGACACCATTCACTCGGAGCAATATCGAGCTTATGACGAACAAATAAAGGAGGATTTCTGATAATATATGGCAACTAATTCATACTCTATATTGAGTGCAGATGGCGTCTACTAATTCCGAAGCCACACAAGAGGAAGAGGTCCAGCTTCTTCCATTGGAATCAGTAACAAGAGTAAGAGGCCATTGGTTTCGTGATGACCAACCAATCTCGGAACTTATCTTCATGGCAACTATCAAGATCATGGATAGGGATCACTATTTTCCAATCCTGTCACAGGACTTCAAAACAATAATACAGGGATTACCTCATATCGAAGATGTATGGACACAAGCAGGGATAGATGCATTTCTTCGAATACCAATTTATCTACCTGATTTTCAGAGATGCACACAAGTAATGAACACACTGCAGCCTGCAGCTACAAAGATATCAGTTCCGGAAGCACGCGTATTGGATAAAGTCGGAACTTGGAAGACAATTCAATTCACACATGAGTTGATCAATAAAGCTTTTGGATGGAATCAAGTAGGAATTACTAGTGTCAAAGAGGAATGTCATGACCCTAAGAAGAGGTCCTTCGTGGAGATTAACAGAATAGACATCGAAGACGCTGTCCGTCTTGTGCACCAGCATTTTCTGTTTCCCTAATATGCACAGATACACGGCACCACAAAAGATTGTAGTAAAACTACTATCACATGCCATGAGACAAATTGGGAACAAGGTGAATCTGACAGGGTATGTCCAAGAAAGACTATTTGAAGCCAGAAGAAATGGGGCCAGAAGAAGTTTTTGAATGGCAGTTCTGCATTAACATTATTGATATATGAAGCCCTTGATATGAAAAATTGTTTACGGGAGATGCCGACCTCAGAAGGGCTAGCCAAATACGCAAAATCCGCTACGGTCCTTAAGAAAAAGAAAGCAGTTGTTATGGTTGAAGAAGCAGGAACCAGCTCACAAAAACCTATGAGGGGTACAAAGCGTCTACGGGAGGAGGAAGCCCAAGCTACACCACAATCAAAGAGAACACATGTATTACCGAAGATCACGACGGCTCCAATGCCTATTACTAGGAGAGATCTTTCCGCTGCTCTCGAAGAGACACATCAGTACATGCAAGGGCAGGTAAACTTAAATGTCCAAGGTCATCATTATAGACAGGCGAGTCAAGAGAAACTACAACAGAGTACAGAGAAGACTCCAAAACAAGCTGGAAGATACATAGAGCTGGGCATTGATGATTCTAGTACCAACACGGAATCCAGTCCTGAAAAAGACACTCTAGATACTGATATAAGAACAGAAACCCAAGAAGAAGAATGGAATGAAATTCATCAAATGGGAGTGACACCGGAAAAGAGAGTGGAAGATTCTAATAAACCTGAGCATACCATTCAATTGAATGATAATACAAAAATAAGCATCAAGGAAGCTCCAACCAGTGTTACCCATGTAAAACCACCTATCAAAGAGGAAAGCCAAACTCCAGTGAACATGGATTCGAAGATACTACAGAATAAAGAACAAGTTGTGATCGAGGTACCGGATGACACACCTCAAGGAAACATAGAAAACATGGTGGCTGAGCCAAGGATCCAACTTCAGATTAGGCAGCCCCATGACACTACATTACATGTGGCACAGGGTAAAGATGTCACGACCGACGAGGAACCGAGTATACCAAAAACATGGCTAAACGTGGATGTTACTCAGCTGAAGCCTGTAGTAAAGCAAATGATTCGAACAGCCATGGACACACAACAGCAAATGATGGACATAGATGCAGACCATGATAGAGCAATGCGAGAAAAGCATCAATTCCAGATAATGAGCGAACAACTGTCATCACAGCTCATCGAAGCACAAAAGGCACTCACGATCAAAAGCAATGAGTTGCTCGAAACAAAAATGCAATACGAATCATTAATCACTCAGCATCACCAACTCCAAGCACAGCTCGCAAATTTACAGAGATTATATGATGCAAGCGAGGCGGACAAAGAGAGAATGAGAACTAGAAGTACTCTGCTAGAAACACAGCTCAAATTATACATGGAAGAGAATGACACGTTACGAAACAGGAATAAGGAATTAATGAAGTCATTATTATATGATCAACCGATCGAGCAACAGGAATCCTCAGAAACAAAAGAAAAAGAATTAAGAGATCAGATCGCACAATATGCAGATTTGCTGAGACAAGAGCGTGCAGTGAGAGAAGAATCAGAACAGACGCACAATCAAGAGATCAATGAATTAAAAAAGCAATTAAATACAGCACATGGAAAACTTGCAACAAGCTACAGTGAAAACATGGACAATGTGGCTGAAATCGGAAATGAATTGCTTGCAGCAAAAGAAGCACTCAGGGCAACCATGCAAGAAGTAAAAGATAAAGATGAATGCATAGCACAATTAAAGACTCAAATAAAAGAGAAAGCACCGATCGGGACACCAGTAGTGTCAGCTAAGGAAAATCCTACTGACGAGGTAGAGGTAAGTCCTCTATCTCACAAGATCTATAATTCTTCAATACGTGAGCAGATGGCGGATATACGTCAGAAGGAACGGGCACTAGTGGTGTCTCGATTGACGGAGAATTTTGAAAATTAAGTCATTAAGGTAATGAAAGAGGCCAAGATCAAAGGTAAAGACCTGGACAAGATCATGCAGCCATTCAATATTCCATACAGACTCTTGAAAGAGAAAACGAGACGATATATAAAGAAGATTACAAAGAAGAGTCCAGATGAGCAACTCAATTTTAAACAAGACACATTCACATACAGCCAAGAAGAGTTCGAAGCTGCACAACCAATTTGGAGAAGAAAGTTTTTGGAGAAACATCCCACACTATGGGTACATTGGCAAGTAGCACCATATTCATTACAGGTAAACCCTTCATTTTGTCCTATACCACGAAGAAGGGATGCCCGAGAATTTTTGGACTTGCAAAGAAATGGTGCAATAAATAATCAATGGCTGAATTATCCGCTACTACCAAGCCCGCCACATAATTACTTGCCAACGGAAGAGTATATGGTCAAAACCATCGAATTTTGGCTGCAGAATTATACGACAGTACCTGACTTAACTGTCAAAATGACCAATAAGATACTTAGTATGATACTTACGGTACTCAAGGTCTTCAAGAATGCGGCCTACACCTTTTTTAATTTCATCGGAATTAATCAAGGCATAGAAATCCTCATTTTTTATCTATCAGTTATGCCTAGCCGCCCAACAATAATGGCTTATTATTCCAGATTGATGTTCTTGCCAAGTGTATATATGCAAACTTTTGAAGAAGCCTTCTTTACCGGATTTTTTGAGATTGATTCCGAAATCTTTTTGAAGATGTCGTCAAATTTAAATGCCAGATTAGTAGCTTACGAGCTTAGCTTCTTCGTAGATCATAGACAGCCACCCAATGACGGTGTGAAGGCAGAACAATGGAAACAACTCATGATACGTGAAGCCAATCTGCTAAATGATACAGAGCAAAGAGTATATAAAACATATGCCCGTCGCTTATTAAAGCCTGTCGGGGACGACAGAGTCCAGGAGGGGGGAAGTGTTGAGGGAGAGTCGCGTAAAAAGAAGAAAAGAAGAAGGCAACGAAAGAAGTAGCTTCACTAAATAGAAATATCCGAAGACATATCTCTGTGAGCTTGTATGCATGTGTATTGCTTGGAAAAAGCGCTTGTGAGTGTTGTCTATCCATGAAAGTGTTTATTTGTTGTAGGTAAGGTGTGTGCGAAGTGTAGAAAGTGTTGAAGTGTAGGAAAGTATTTCCGACGACTCAGTATTTTGTTCATAACTTGAAGTAAGAGCGTCAAAATTGAGTGAAACCACTGCCATTGGATGCGTCTTCTCGAGAGCTTTGAAACGCATATGCTATTCACTATATTTGGAGCTCGGAGCTGGGAGAAAAGTCCAAAATACTAATGGCTGCTGCACCAAGTATCGTGACGCCATGACCAACAGTTGGAGCTTGTTTGGATAAGTCTTTGCCTTGTTTACACTCTTGAGTAGTTCATTTGCATTGATCATCACATGATTGCATGTCCTCATACACTCGGCTAGGTTTGTATACTCTTTGGATTGATAATTAAAAGCGTGTATCCCCACTATATGCACTTGAGAGGGGATTGAGGTATAGTCTCTTTCTCCGCAAGTCCCTAAGTTGGTACTTAGGTCAACACAAGGGTCATACTGTGGTAACGGTTTCCTCTACAAATACTTTAAGGCTTCGGTTGATCCTACTGATTTGACAAGTTCCCTGGAGCCTCTGATGTAGACTTCTTTGAAACCGACTGAGACAAGTTCCTGCTCTATAAGTGCTTGGCTCTCTTCCTCCGTTAACTTCTTATGTGCCCAAACTTTTTCCATAGTGCGATATAACTTTTTGATGGCTAGCGTATAAGCTGCTGCTTCACAGGTTTCATCTTCATGTGTACTGGTATCACCATGGGTGTCCGTTTGCTGTCCTTGTTCATCTATCTGTACATGCTCTTGGGATTCATGAGTGCCCTGGCTGGCTTCATCGTCTCCGTCATCTTCATCGGTTTTGGTTCTTTCTTCCTCGGAACTAGACACTACTTGTCCTTATGGTTGATCCGGGGTAGTGGTCGGGTAGCTTGGACGTTCATATTCTTGAGAAAATATCTGACCTTCAGAAAACTGAAATTCGCTTGAGAAAGCATCAGGCATTTTGAAATCAAATGTTGTATCTATGGGTTCTGCTTCCAAGTTGGGTATCAGAAAAGAAAAAGCTTCCGCACCAATGGTGGTGGGAACTTCTGCTGCAGTGGTTGTAGGTTCCTGGACTGATGTTGCCTGTGAGGTAACTACACTGGTAGTGCCTTCTGTTGTAACTGGTCTGGATAATCGTATGTGAATGGGTTGTACAGGAGTAGGGGCTTCCATCGAAGACTGCTCTAGAGAGGTTTGTGGTGAGGGTGATTTTGGCACCTGAAGGAATGGAATAGTTCCTCTCATGCGCTTTCCTGCTCGTCCTTTGCTGGCCTTCCTAGCTTTCTTTGTTGTTCCTTTAAATGCTTTCAACTCCTCGCTTGTCATTGCACGCTCTATCGACAAGTCGTATGCCAAACAAATATATATGATGCGCGTGAGAGCGCAACATCCATTAATTACCTTCTTTCTTTCCCATCTATGTTGTGCTAGATACAATTGATCAATTATCCAGCTGGCAAGATCAACCGTTTGAGGTCCAGTACATGCTAAATATAAACCAAACCAGATGCGCTTGTGGGGCATAGTGAATCGATCCTGAGCGGGGAAAGCAAAATGCTGCATGCATATCCTTAAGGGTTTAGATAACTCCGGTGTGATAGCCGAAATATCTTCCCACTTAGTAACATCCCCACGTTTCATAGGCTCTGGAATTAGCCTTTCCCGTTCTGTCGGCGTATGTGTTCCATGGATCTTGATTGCAGCACGAATCAGATCTTTAGACAGATAAAACTTCTTATATGGTGGATCATTTACTAATGACGACAGAATGAATGTTCCTCGCAAATCTTTGTTCTTTGAAGCTGTCAATGTGGTTATCAAATAGTAGCATCGGTAGAAATTGGGTTTAGGCAAAGGATCACTAAAATACTCTGTGAAGCCTGCTCTTGCCCAAACATGCGTTAAGTCTTCTGTGTTCTGTAGTCCTTCGAACTCTCTTGAGAAAAATTGGTACTTGCCCCATGTGCGGTGATCAAATGCCAAATTGGCCTCAAAATGAAATCTGCATCCGCCAATGGTCCTGCTAATCCTTGAAACCAATGAGAGTTGCGATGAATTTTCTCCGTATATCCCCTAAGAGGATCGTCAATCGGCATAGGTCCTAGAAATCCTTGGAATTCTGGTGGTTGAGCCGTCGGATGTGGTTCCGCGAGTAATTCGCCAATATTTGCCATCGGTACACTGGTGCCAGCTTCAGATGGTCCTTCTGCGTGCATGATGAATGATGCGGGTGTATAGAAGATCTGCTACAAAAGATTAGCACATTAGTATGGAAATTAATCATGATCCCATTGAAGTGAGACCGCAATCCCTTTCCATAACCGATGTGTAACCCGTGTAGCCTAGTGTGTGAGGTGATTTATGGAATGATTGTTGCAAAACTAATGCAAGTCTCTAGACACCTACATGCTTCAGATGATGCATAAATTTCTTGATGAGATGTTATTACAAGTGATGTTGGGTTATAGTGTGTGGATTTATACAAGGTTCAGTTGTGAATGAGTTATTACAAGGTTGTAGATTAGTCGGGGTGGGAGTGATGTTAGATAAGGGGGTCGGAGAAGACGTTTGGATACGTTTCGGGATCCACTTCCTATGAGTTTCTGAGTGGGTGGAATGTTTCTTCTGAGGGACAAGAGTTGAGATCGGATGTGGTGGTTTTGAGGGTTGAAGAGATTTCCGAGGGGTATATATTACATGGCTTGAGGGTTGAGCTATAATACACGGTTTGGGTACCCAAATCTGCGTGGGTGTGGGTCAGTTTGTAAGGTACTTCTTGGTGATCCACATCTGTCGAATGTTCGTACTCGTGGAAGAAGGTCGAGAAGATGTTGAATACTGACTCTGCTTCTGCCTTGACTTCTTCTTATCCTTGTCTGCATCGTTGAAAACTATTGGTGGTTTCTGTCCTTTTGGCACCCATATTTGTCTCGTGCCTCTTGCTTTGTGATACTGATACTGCTGTTGTCCTCTTTGTGTCGTTTGATATTGTCGTCAGCCTGGGTTCCTTTGTCGTGGTTGACTCCTTTGTGGTTGAGGTTGAGAGGTCGGATGGACACTCTGCTTTGGAAAAGAAGGGAGGTCCAACACTTGCGAAACCTGCCCATTAGGAGGTGCTCCATTTTGTATCTTTAATCTAGGCCAGTCCGTACTAAGTGTGGAAGGATGGGCACTACAGGGTGTTTTGCCCAAGTGGACGCTGATGAAGTCCACGTGACCGCTAATCGTCCCCATCTGTCCTGCAATTGTCCCCATTTGTCTGTTGATTGTGCCCATTTGGCCGCTAATGGTCCCCATTTGTCCAAGCGGTTGGGCGGTTGCCCCTTCTAGTTTGTAGGAAGCCCAAGGGAAAATCTCTTGGCGTCCTTCTGATTGACAATTGTCCATCGCCAAGCCCGCATGGATTGGTGTAGAAGTAACGTGACTCGTCTGACCAAAGATCTTCCGGTCCTCCTTTGCATGCTGTTCATATGGTCTAGGGTTACATACCTCAGGCGGAGTGTTGTTAGGGAAGTCAAGCGGTATCACTTGCTGTTGATCTATGGTTCCAATTTGTAAGGAGCCTTGTCTAAGATTTAGGTCCACTGAGTGATCGTATAGCCAATCTTGGCCAAGGATTAGGGGTTCTATCAGGTCCTCGTCATGGCACACTAGTAGTTTCACTGTCAAGGTCACTTCGTTTATGAGGATAGGAAGGTCCACCTCACCCATGCAAGGGGTTTCCATGCCTCCTAGCCATATGAGGTTGTTGAAGCTCAAGGTCAAGGACAAAGCATGGAAGCACATAAAAAAGGTGGACACACAAGGAAAGGGAGCAAGTAGGGAGCTCCAAGAAGTGTATGTCAAATTTTCACAAGAATTCCCTACAAAAATAGTGATTTTCATCACTAAAAACCATTGTAAATACCATTTTCTATTTTTGTAACTCCATTTTGTTCAAGCCAAGGAGTCCTTGAGCTTGAGGAGTATTAGAAGTATCATCCTACCAATTTTCATAATTTTTAGACTCCGTTTGAGCCCTCAAATAAGCCTTGGAACCTAATTTCTAACTAGGCCAGACACTAGGTCTGGACAGGGCCAAAACTAATCAAAAAACTATAAAAAGAGCTAGAGAGCTCATTTTAGAGGTTAGCTTGTTTGAGAATAGAGCTTTTGTAAGAGAACTCTTTTGCAATCGAAGCTTTCCATTGTTCCTCTCTTTGATCTTGCCTTGTGTGTGTGTGTGTATGTGTGTGCATGCTTGTGTGCTTTCACTCACACACTTGTGCCTTCACTCGCTCAAGGTCTTCATACCGGTCCTCATGTCTCTGCGGATTGACAAGTAAAGGAGGTGGTGCTTACGCTTGAGCTACACCAAATTTTGGCGCCGTTGCCGGGGAGAGAGCTTCGAGGACGAGCGTTGTGATGGTAAGATCGTAGATTTGCGACGTTGGAAGGAAAAATAAAAATTGTCATTTTTGTTCATTTTCTGATTTTTCTTCTTCATCTTCTTCATCGTCATCATCTCCACCTTCTTCCATCTTCTTCTTCATAGAAATTTCTTGTTTTTTAGTGCATTTTCACCAATTTCATACCATTTTTCATGCATTATTGTGTAGGAAGGAGTTAGGAAGTGCAAGGGAGAACAAGCGCCTGTGTTTTTCATGATTTTCTGCTCATACGGAGCTCGCCATTGCTCGGCGCTCAAAAATTTTAAGTTCCCACCAAAAAACGCGATTCTGTGATGAAAATCACGATTCGATGAAAATTCAATTTTTTTTGAAAATCACAATTTTCTGTTTCCCGCCTAGAAGCTTGCCGAAAGAATCACGATTCTGTGGTCATTCTCAGAATCCCGATTCTGTGGTTGTACTCAAAATTGTGATTCTCACAAATCACGATTTTCAGCCAAAAACACGATTCTGTGAGAACACGATTCTCTAAAACACGATTTTGTGAAAACACGATTCTCTGAGACAAAATCGCGATTTTCATGTCAAAAAACACGATTCTGAGAACCACGATTTTGTGAAAAACACGATTTTGTGAATCACGATTCTCTAAGACAAAATCGCGATTCTCTAGAACACGATTCTGTGAAAACACGATCCTGAGAATCCCGATTCTGTGAACCACGATTCTGTGAAACCACGATTCTTTAAGACAAAATCGCGATTCTCTAGAACACGATTCTCTAAAACACGATTCTGTGAAGACACGATTTTGTGAATCACGATCCTGTGAACCACGATTTTGTGAACCACAATTCTCTAAAACATGATTTTGTGCTCAAAATCGCGATTTTCAAAAACACGATCCTCTGCTCAAAATCGCGATTCTCAAAAACACGATTCTCTGCTCAAAATCGCGATTCTCACAAATCACGATTTTCAGCAAAAACACGATTTTCAAAACATGATTTTGTGAAATCACGATTTTGTGAAATCACAATTTTGTGAAAACACGATTCTCTGCTCAAAATCGCGATTTTCAAAAACACGATCCTCTGCTCAAAATCACGATTCTCAAAAACATGATTCTCTGCTCAAAATCGCAATTCTCTTGAAGTTCACAAAATCGCGATTCTCTTGAAGTTCACAAAATCGCGATTCTCTTGATTTCACAAAATCGCGATTTTTTCCAAAAGGTCCTGTTTGCCTGTTTTGACCCCCAGGAGCCTGATTTGACATAACTTTTTCATCCAAAGTCCATTTTTTGAGCTCTATAGCTCATTGGAAAGCTCGTTTCGTCAGCTGTTTTTTATAAGAATAACACGTTGATTTTCAGATAGGATAATTTGAAGTTGACCTTCAAGTGGGACCTTGAACCCAAGGGGACTCCAAAGGATTTTTGAACCATACCAAGGGGAAATTTTGGACTCTTAGCCAAAGCTTATGAACTTGAGATCTGGTAGACACCTAGGCAAGGATAGACAAAGCATTAGATCTTCTCAGTCCAATGTCAACCATACAGCTAAGTCTTGGGCACAACAACTAAGTGGTCATCCTTACGGACTAAGTTCAGACACAAGTGACTCAGAAATGTCTTTTAGCATGGGGAAACCTGCAGGTGGCTCAGGGACTGCCCATCTACAAACACCAGAAGGTCCCTATAAGACACAGTTGGAATATATTCGGACCAACCGATTAGGTGCTCGCATCTATTAGAATGGCCTGAGGCGATCAGTGGTCCAACTCAAAAATCGATATCAATCCTTTGGACTTGAACACCCGGTGGTCAAGTTCGAAGAGGGTTCATACATTGATAAGGAAGGAAACATGTATGTGGTTACCAACCAACTAGATAGGACCGATGAGTTTGGAAATATCATTCATGAGAATGAGATAGGAGACCTAGAACAAGGAAATGTAGGACAAGGACCCCAGACTCCTAGAGGCAAGTCAGTTTTGACCAGAGTGATCACTCCAGATTGGATCCCTCAAGACAACAAAAGCATAGAACTATTTTTTAATAGAGAAATAGAGGAAGCCTTTTGGAGATTCAAGCCATATCAACCTAGCCAATTGGGCATAGTCATCATCTACGAGTTCAAGGATCCAGAGATACCAGGCAAAGTTGTCTACCTGGATAACACGTCAGAGAAAATCTTCTTGGTAACAGAACATGATAGACATGCATATACTTGGAAGAATGTATTGATTTTCCCTCCACCAAGATCCAATGTTTCCCATGGCCTCCAAGGAGTAGGATCATCCCAAACTCATGAAGCCCAAAGAGAAAGAACTAGAGAGAGACCTGAGGTAAGTTTTGCACACACGGTGGGCAGAAATAGAGCAGGATTTGAAAATGAAAGACCTAGAAGAGAGAGACATCAAGCACATAGGCAACAAAGAGATGAACATGATTTTCCATTGCCTAGACCCCGAGAGCACACAAGAACCCTTAGACCCACTCAAGTGATCAAGGCAATGAAGAATTATTTTGACGGGTCAGGAGATCCTTATGATCATGTGGCTGAGTTCAAAAAAGTGTTAAGAGCTGAACAGGTTGAGGATTTATTCACCCAATACGAGGCATTTGGTTTGACTCTTAAGGGCACTTCCTTGGCTTGGTTTCAACCATTGAGTAGTCGCAACTATCGCAATATAGGTCAGCTACTAGACAAATTCATTGTAGAATTTTCCAAGAGTGGTATCAGGCATAACACATCATCCTTGATCCACAGTTTCAAGCAGACACCCCAAGAAACAGTGCGACTAGTAGGTAGAAGGTTCAGACAGTACCTAGAAAGATACCCTACTCCAGAGTTACCCACACCAGCCAAACAAGTGGCTTTGTTCTTAGATGGCTTACTGAGCACAAAGTTAAGATCATATGTGTACTTGAAAGAGCCTAGATCCATAGAAGAGTGTGTGCGGACGTGCATTGACATAGAAGATAACTTGGGTGAGGAGTTAGGATTGTCCAAACTCTATAAGGATTATGATAGTTCTACTAGTCATACTTCAAAAATCTCCACGGAAATAGATGAAATAGCTGAGCAAGTTGCCAAGAAGCTAGGAGTTCAAAATAGACAAATACCAAGAGTCACCTCATTGAATCGATGTTATACCTGCGGAGGGGACCACATGGCTAACGTATGCCCAATGCAAAACCAAAACATTAGAGAAAGGAATGCTCCATATTGCACTATTGAGAGAAAATACACGAACCACATGGCTCAAGATTGTCCCTACAATAGGCAAGCTGTTAGACAAACTTATCAGCAACCTTTCCAACAAGGTAGATATCAGAACCAATACCAACAACCATATTATCGACCACAACAGCAATATCAGGCACAATATAGGCCACAACCAGTCTTGGGAAACCAACCACCAACTCCTGCCAACGTGATTCCAGTCAAGTATGCCGTGGGAGAGGAAAATCCAAATAGAGCATTGGTCCCACTAACCCCATTGATACCAGATAATGACTCTCATGCTCATAGTTTAGACTACTCCCATGAAGGTAGTCCACATGCTTATTACACAGAGTCACCTGAACATAGTGAGATTTACCCGTATCAATATGAGGCACAACCTATGGAACAAAATTGGGAGCCTGAATATTCCAATGTCATGTACGCAAATGCTAACCCTAGGCCCCAACTGAGACAAGTAAGACCACAAGCTCCTAGAGGACCATGTTTTAGATGTCAGGGCGACCATTTCCTTCGTGATTGTCCCCACCCACCATCTCCGAGTCAAGGAAAGACTATCACAATACAAGATTTTTGTCTTGATTGTGGAAAAGACCATCTCCCCAGAGATTGTCCAAGAAACCCCTCCAGTGCACCCAAGATTACACCCATTAATGTGGTAGGCTTAGTGGCGGATTCAAGTTCAAGTAGCAGTAATGTGGCACCTGTACAGGCAGTTACTAGGGCACAAGCATTAAAACAAGATAAACCAGCAGAACAATCGGAGTCGAGTGAATCAGGAGAGCCTAGTAAGAGGAAAACAAGAACATGGAAGGATACCAGAGAAAAGGCCAATCGTAAGTGGAATAAAAAGTTATCGGAACTAGAAGAAAGCTTGAAAGATGCAAAAACAAAAATAAAAGACATTGCATCTCAAAACCCCTCGCATGCCGAAACTCCATCCACTCCACCTCATCCCACCCCACCACCCATTGTAGATAGACCGCAACCAGGTTCGGTTCTTGCAGATCCAACCCCAGAAGGCTTGGACATGATGTTCAAGGCTTACCAGGCTCGACTTCAAGAAGGGCCTACAGCTGCAAACCTAGACAAGAGTTACCCTAGAGTGGACTTAGAGATTGAACAGATGAAAATGTGCATGAAAATGGTAGAACAAGCTCAAGCTATACTGGAGACTAGTCAAAAGTTCAATCAGACAAACTCTGTCAAACCGGATTTGTATTTCCAGGGCTTACTAGAAAGATTAGAGCAATTGGTAAACAAACCACAAGTTTCTTTACCTCCACAGGCTCAACCAGTTATTGAGAGAAGAAGCTCACCACCAATGGGAGCTTATGTTTCAAATTCCACGGATGCTGGAATACCTCCTTCAATTCAGGAGCACTCTCAAGAGTTCTTGTGGGAAATACAAGAGGAGAAATGGGCCAAGGAGAACAATAATTCCCCTCCTATTCCTGAGATTGATGATCTTCATGATCAATTTCCCCAAGACATTCCATCTATTTACGGAGATGAAGCAGAACAACAAGAAGATGAAAGATTAGATTTTGAATCTAATACCCTAGAAGAACTGCCTCAATTTCCAGGCCCATGGGAATCTGAATCTCTCCAGATTAGAGCTCCCACAATACTAGTAAGAAATGAAGACTCAGTGGTTCCAAGGAACACTGATGTCGTGAAGAACACTAAGGTTCAGTGTCATCTCACTGTAGAAGAGCTGGTCAAAGCAAAACCTGAGCTTTGGAATCATGTGAAGGATCAAGTTCCAGAACTTGATTCCAAAATGCCAAAAGCAGGCTTTAAACAAAAAGTACCAGAGATACCTCTAGACAAAATAGGGGACGTGTGAGGGTGAAGAAGGTAATACTTATCTTCCAATCACCTACCAAGGTTACACAACCAAAGCAATCATAGATTTAGGTGCCGGTGTTGCTATTGCGACCACCTCCTTGTGGAAGCAATGGGGCAAGCCCACATTAAGACCAACTAGAATGAAGCTTCAAATGGCTGATGGTCATTTTGAAAGACCTCTAGGATTGCTAGAAGGGATAACTCTAACCACTTGTGGTGTAGAGTTTGAGCACACATTTGCTATATGTGACTTTGAGAAAAATAATGTCTATGAGATGATCCTAGGAAGACCCTTCCTACGACAATTGCAAATAGTATAGGATTGGGGAACCAACTCCTTGTACTTGCAGCACTTAGGGGTCACCACCAAGGTCAATTTGAAGGATTACTCCTTCAGAGATGTACCACCCCTACAGTGGAATCCTATCCATAAAGCAAAAGAAGATTCAATCTCTGTGCATTCTGAAAGTTCACCTGATCCATCATGGCTGCATGAAGATACTCATTTGTGGATGTGCAAGGTTGCAGAGGAAGAGGAAAAACGCTTGAAGGCGTGAGAAGAAGGAACTTCACCAAGAGATAGACCAATTAAAGACCCAGCTTATACACCGATGATCTTTCCAGATGAGGAATTTGAGCCTCATGGCTGGCCAGAAATCTTAGCTACCATGGACATTGTTGTTAATGAAGAACAATGGACACCTCACTGTGATGAGGAGGGTTATGATATCTCAGTGTTCATGTGTCAGCCCTTGCTAGAGGAATGTGACCCTAGTGATGTCATAGAAGAAGAAGAGAATGACGATGATCTGGAGTCCATTGTGATGGATAGTTGCTTTAACTCAGAGAAGCACTATCTAGAAGATATAAGAGTGTTCACCCAGAAAGAAGAAGAACCTCTCAAAAACGGTAAATTCAAAGGATGGGAGTGAGAGCAAATCAAAAGAAAAAGAAAAGAAAAGCAGTGAAACAAGAAGAGGAGGAATCATTGTTTGAAGTACCAGAAAACTTCAAGAAATATGAAGTTGACAACCGCAAAATTTTGGTACGAATGCCTAAGAGAGAGGCCATCATAGGAGAATCATATCATAATAAAGAAAAGACCAAGAAGATTGTAGTGACCATTGAAGAGAACGAAGAGAGATGCACATATATAGAAGATGACCTAAGTGCAAGAGAAGAAATGGAGCTTGTAGCTCTATTAAGGGAATATAGGGATGTGTTTGCATGGCACTATAGAGACTTGAAAGGGGTAGATCCAAGAATTTGCTCTCATACTATCCCCATGACTGCTGATGCCAAGCCCACCAAACAGAAGCCCTACACATATAGAGACACTTATGCAGCAAAGATAAAAGAAGAAATTGATAGGCTAATTGAAGCTGGATTTATCTATGAGATTGAGCATACTGAATGGGTGTCCCCCATTGTAGTGGTGCCCAAGAAGAACGAGAAGTTGCGAGTGTGTATTAACCTTAAAAAAGTTAATGCCGCTACGATTAGAGATAGTTATCCACTTCCAATCACGAAACACCTATTGGAGCATGTTGCAGGCAAGGAAGTTTATAGCTTCCTTGATGGGTTTTCCGGTTACAATCAAGTAGCCATTGCCCCAGAAGATCAACACAAAACAACTTTTGCCACAGAGTGGGGAATATTTGCTTTTCGTGTGATGCCATTTGGGCTCACCAATGCACCTGCAACATTCCAAAGGCTCATGTGTCATGTCTTCAAAGAGTTCTTGCGGAAGAGCTTAGAAGTGTATGTGGATGATTTATGTGCTCATTCCCACGAAAGAAGATTTCACATCCCTAAGCTCAGACAAATCTTCAACAAGTGTAGAGAATATCGAGTGTGTCTGAACCTAGAAAAGTGTGTTTTCATGGTGCGTCAAGGTAAAATCTTAGGTCATATTGTTTCTAAGAATGGAATCTCAACAGATGAAGATAAGGTACGAGCCATAGCGGAGCTGCCAAGGCCAAGGAATGTCAAAGAGGTACAAGCCTTTATGGGCCATTGTGGATATTACCGCAGGTTTATCCACATGTACGCGATCATAGCTAGACCCCTTTATGCCTGGTTGTCTAATTTTGAGTGGAACGACGAATGCGAGAATTCTTTCAATGAACTGAAGAAACGTTTGTGCACAACACCAATACTGACCACTCCTGATTGGAATAAACCATTCCATGTCCATGTGGATGCATCCAATCACGCCATAGGATGTGTGCTAGCACAACCCACAAGTGAAGGAAACTTAGACTTGCCCATAGCATACGCTAGTAGACAGCTCACCGCAGCTGAACGAAACTATACCACAACTGAGCGAGAGGGCTTAGGCATGGTATATGCTGTGAAGAAGTTTAGACACTATTTATTGCCCAACAAGTTCAAGTTTTTCACTGATCATCAAGCTTTGTTATATTTGGTCAATAAACCTTGCAATACTGGACGCTTAGTAAGATGGTTCCTCTTACTAATGGAGTATGACTTTGAAGTTGTTGTCAGGAAAGGTAGAACCCACCTTCGGGCAGATCACCTTTCTCGCATCACTTCAGGAGAGTCACCGCAAGGAGTGTCTTACGAATTACCCGATGCTTATCTGTTCAATTTAGAAGTTGTTCCTAAATGGGCAAATAAGTTGGTACCAGTCCTAACCTTCAGCCCTGCAAATAAGAATGTGAAAACATCACAAGAAGAAATTGTAAAATCACAAAAATATCACATATTAGCAGGAAGCATGTACAAACAAGATACTGAGGGTGTATTAGCTTGTTGTGTTGACGACGATGAACATAGTAGTTGGTTGCAACAAGCCCATGAAGGAATGCTAGGAAATCACTATTCTAAACAACGAACATTGCAGAATTTGAAACGTTTAGGAGTGTATTGGCCTAGCATGGACAAAGAAATACATGAGTGGATCAAGAATTGTCCAATGTACAGAGAGAGACCACCAGTGGAGCATGCGACCCTTTATCAAGTATCAGAGTGCTCCATTGGTAGAGTTTATGAGATTGGGAAGATTACCCAAAGAGGCTAGTCTAGCAAGAAGACGAAGCATGGAGCAAGAGGCTCAAGGCTATGCCTTAGTAGGAGACAACTTATACCGAAGAGGCAAAGATGGTTACTTAAGACTGTGTGTTCATGAATCAGACTATTTGAAAGTCTTAGAAACTGCACACAGCGGTGTCGTAGGTGGACAATTCGGCCCTGATCGAGTAATCAAGACCATTCTATTCTCAGGACTTTGGTGGCCCACTCTTCATATGGATGCTCATACCTATGTGAAGAAATGTGACACATGCCAACGTGCACAATATCCAGTTAGAAAAGATTGTTGGTGCAGATCAATCACCAATTGAATGTTTGAAGACTAAAGAATGAAGGATGAGATCAATTCTTGAAGCTTGGAAGAAGGATACATTCAGAGTATATGAGGAATGTACACATATGTACATTAGTATAGTGATAGTTCATTTAGATCTTTGATTAGTCATAGACTTGTACAAATTTCTATATATATACCCTGAAAATGTCGAGGCGTGATATGAGAGCATATGTAAGAATAGATAGAAGTCAAGAAAGAGGAAGTGAGATGTCATGAGACATATGAAAAGTTAGTTGAGTTTCCTCTCATCACTCAACTGTAACTTTCTGAATAATTGAAGAAATATTGCGCCCGATCTTTTCGTGTCTGCTCCGTCTGTGGTAAATCATTTGTGAAATCCTTTTGAGGATATCTAAGTTCATAGTTAATGAGTCTATGGCTTAAGTTTCAGAGTCTAATTGTAAACAGGCTAGGAGAATTGTTAGTAGGAACATTCATATGTGTTGAGTGTTCACAGTTCTCTGAAACAGGCGCAAATTTTGATATTAATCTTTTGGTCAGTTCTCACTCCACAGTTTAAAGTTTTGTGCAAGCAAGCACTTAATCTTTAAGTTGGAAGGTAATCTACTCGTGGCTAGAAGCATTTGCTTAAACGGGTTTTATACTGAGAGAATTGAAGTTAAGAAGTTAGGGGTGTCTAAATCGACTTCTCAGAAGTGCAGATTTAGACATTGGTAACTTGTGAAGTTGATTTCTCAAGTTATACTAAACCTTTTGAAGAACTTTAACTTGGAGGAGGTGCGCAACTTCTAGGCGACACTCCATACAAAATTTCATAGAAAACTTTACATGTTTGATAGGTCAATGAGAAGAAATTGTGCAGCAGATTTTATGTGTTTTATTTTCTTCACAGAATTTTTCAACTTTTGATAATTTGGAGATTGGACTTCTAATTTGGTGAAAGTTTTGACTTACTCTTGATATAGAGGTGTTCTAAATTCAAGAGTAGGTTGTTCTTTTGGAGATTAACACTCTCCATCAGTGGTATCAGAGCAGGAGACATCAAAATCAAAGAAAGGAGGATCCCGACTGCTGCAGATTCAAAAATTCAACAATTGAAGAGCTAAAGGTGAAAGCTTGAAGGCAAAGCCTGAGGAGAAGACCATATGATATCAAGAAGGACAAAAGGAGTCTAATTCGAAGTAAAGGTACATATATTGTTTATAAAGCTTGAAGATTTCAATACACAGGTGGACACAAGATTGGAGATTCTCTACAGATAGAGAAATTGGATAGGGAAAACTATCCTGCATGGTCAATGAGGATGGAAGCTCATCTTATGAGCAAAGATTTAATTGCTTACATCACAGGAGAAGAAGAAAAGCCACAGTTCAGAGATCCTAGTGTTCCAACTAGGGAAGAGTTAGCAGATTTGAAAAATTGGATGAAGAAAGATGCTCAAGCTAGGAGCATTATCTATATGGGAGTCAATGATTACTTGTTACCTCATATTCGAGGTCTTGAAAGTGCAACTGATATTTGGAATGCTTTGGAGGAGCATTTCCAGAATACTACAAAGTCAAGGAAGGCATCCTTATGGGCATAATTTACAACCTTCAAGAAGAAGGCCTCTCAATCTATTTCAGACTATGTAACAAGGATGAAAGACATTGCAGATGCATTAGGAGCTGTTGATGAAGACATTGAGGAGGATAAATTGGTAAGGCAAATTCTTACAGGTTTGAGAGGTGATGACAAATGGAAGCCATTCATTTTGTCTACAGAGTTATCACTTGATCATTTCACTCCTGATTTAAATCAGTTGCTAGGTCATATGCTAACATTTGAGCAGGATGTTAAAGGAGATGGTGACAAGAGTGCAGGTCATGCAATGTACTCAAAGGACAAGAAGAAGAATAGCAAAGGAAAGCGACAAGCAGGTGAAGATGAAGGTACAACTAGTCAAGCCAACTTCCTAAGAGGAAGAGGAGGTGGCAAAGGTAGAGGAAGAGGCAGGAACAACAAAGATGGAGGCAAAGCTTGCTGGATTTGTGGTAAGACAAATCACTTAGCTAATGATTGTTGGCATAATAATCAGAGTAATGGTGGATATAATCAGAATTATAATTCAAGAGGAAGAGGAGGCAGAAATCAAAGAGGTAATTTCAGAGGCAGAGGTGGTAGGAGTTACTTTGGAAGAAATGCAGGTAGAGGTTTCCAAAGTCAACAATATAACAACACCTACTACAATTATGCTTCAGATCAAAAGGAGGATTCAACATTGATAATGAATGCAACTTGTGAAAGGCAGAGTGAAGATCAAAGAGTCTTCTACATTGACTCAGGGTGTAGTAATCACCTGAGTGGTAATATATCTTTGATGACTGATTTAGAAAATAAGGTTTTCAATCATGTTGTTCAAACAGGTGACAACACAAAGCACAATGTGAAGTCAATTGGATCAGTGAAGGCCAAGGATGGTAGCACCTTATTGAGTAAGGTCTTGTATGTTCCTACAATTCCTAAGAATTTGATAAGTGTAGGACAAATTGTTGAAAAGGGATATGAAGTAAGGTTCACTAATGATGGAGTATATGTGGAAGACCCTAGTCAAGGGTATAAACAGATTGTTTCAGGGAAGAAAGAAGGAAGATTATTTACATTGAAGATTCAAGGCAATATTGGTCATGCTATGTTCACATACGGAGGACTTAAGATCTCTGAGTTAGATCTTTGGCACAAGAGGCTTGGACATTTCAATGAAAGAGGTATTAAAGACATGATTAACAATGGTTCAGTGCTTGGATTGCCTAATGTTGCAGGTCAACATATGACATACAAATGTGAGGCATGTCAATTAGGTAAGGCTCATAAGAATTCTTACTCCAAGCATGGTTTTATGTACTCAGAGAAGCTTGAATTGGTACACACAGATGTGTGGGGACCATCAAAGGATTTCAGTATAAATGGGTCAAGGTATTATGTGATTTATGTTGATGATGCTACTAGATGGATCACTATCTATGTGATCAAAGATAAGTCAGAAGTGTTTAATACATTCAAACACTATCATGCATATGCAGAAAGAGTTACAGGACATAAGTTGAAGAGACTAAGGTCAGATGGAGGGGGAGAGTATTTTTCTAATGAGTTCAGTGATTACTTGTGGAATGCAGGTATAAAAAGGGAAGTTACTTGCAGGTACTCTCCTCAACAAAATGGTGTAGCAGAAAGGAGAAATAGAACACTTGTTGAGTTTGCAAGATCCATGATGAAGGAGAAAAATTGCCCTAATTATTTGTGGGCTGAGGCTGTAAATACAGCCACTTATTTGGTCAATAGGTTACCATGTAAGCCTTGCAGGGTATGACACCATATGAGGCTTGGTGGGGTAAGAGACCTACCTTGGATCATTGCAGAGTTTTTGGATGTGTGGCATATGCATATGTGCCATCACAATTAAGGCACAAGTTGGAGCCTAAAGCTGAAAAATATGTTTTCATTGGTTATGATGATAAGCAGATGGGCTATAGACTGTGGAGTCCATCTACAAAACAATTCATGGTTTCTAAAGATGTTACATTTGATGAGCAAAGCACTTGGTATGCAGGTACAATCAATATCAATACAGGTGATGAAGAAGAAGTGAGCCAAAGAAAAGGTAAATCAAAGGTTCAAATATTTGATGAACAAGAGAATAATGAAGTGCAGGTTGAAGTAGAAGAAACACCAAGATTTGATCCTGAATATGAAGAACCAGAAACCTCAAGAAGTGGAGAGCTTAGGAGGTCTACAAGGAATAAATGGCAACCTACAATGTATAGCTATGATACTTCATTTTTGGCCACAAAAGATTATGCTTATATGATGAAAACAGATGAAGACCTTCTACATATGAAGAGGCAAAAGGTAAGGAAAAATGGGAGATAGCTATGCAGGAAGAATATGATGCACTATTGGAGAATCAAACATGGGATTTGGTTCCAAAGCCAAATAGTCAGAAAATCATTGGATGCAAGTGGGTTTACAAAACCAAGAGGTTTGCAGATGGAAGTGTGTCTAGATACAAAGCTAGACTTGTTGTCAAAGGGTTTGCTCAAACATATGGTGTTGACTATGATGAGACTTATAGTCCTGTGGCAAAGATGACAACCATCAGGACACTTATAGCTATTGCTGCATGTAAAGGTTGGAAGTTATGTCAACTTGATGTGAAAAATGCTTTTTTGAATGGTTATATTTCAGATGATGTGTTCATGGAGCAACCTCAAGGGTTCAGAGATGAAAGGTATCCAGATCATGTGTGCAAGCTCAAGAGAGCTTTGTATGGCTTGAAGCAGGCCCCAAGGGCATGGAACTATAGACTTGTAAAGTTCTTGAAAGAACTTGGATTTCAGGTGTCTAAAGCAGATAGTAGCTTGCTTGTCAAAGCAAGTGATAATGGTTTCATATACATGTGCATATATGTTGATGATATAATCCTTACAGGTACAGATGAAGAAGGAATACAAAGACTCAAGAAGCAAATGGAAAAGGAGTTCAAAATAAGTGACTTGGGAGACTTGTCATACTTCTTGGGCATGGAGATTACATATACTCAACATGGAGTATTTGTGACCCAAGAAAGGTATTTGAAGAACTTGTTAATCAAGTTTAAAATGGATGATTGCAGGGTAGCACCTACACCAATGGAGGTGAATCACAAATTGAGTAAGTTTGGAGGTGAAGAATTCAAGGACATGAGACAATATCAGAGTTTAGTTGGTAGTCTTATCTATGCTACTTTAACTAGACCTGATTTATCATATGCAGTAGGGGTTTTGTCTCAATTCATGCATTGCCCAAGGAAAGAACATTGGATTGCAGGTCAAAGAGTGTTGAGGTACATTAAGGGTACACTCAATGAAGGTTTGTATTATGGGTTTACATCAGATACAAACATCAAGATATATAGTGATGCAGATTGGGCAGGTAATCCAGATGATAGAAGGTCAACTTTTGGATACATGTGTTATGTGGGAGATAAACTTATCTCATGGTGTTCCAAGAAGCAACATACAGTTGCTTTGTCTTCTACAGAAGCAGAGTACAAAGGCATGGTTGAAGCTGCAAAGGAAGTGATTTGGCTCAAGACTTTGATGAAGAGTTTTGACATTGTGCATGGGGTACCAATTATATATGGAGATAACATGAGTTCATTGTATTTAGCTGCTAATCCTGTTTTTCATGCCAGGACCAAACACATTGAGATTCAGTATCACTTTCTAAGAGAGAAAGTGATGGATAAGGAGATTGAAGTCATACATACTTCAACAAAAGATCAGATAGCTGATATGCTTACAAAGAGCTTGGATGGACCAAAGCTACAGAAGTTTAAAGACATGGCAGGTATAAAGAAGAAAGGAGAAACCTCAATTGATGATTGAGGGGGAGCTGTTGGTGCAGATCAATCACCAATTGAATGTTTGAAGACTAAAGAATGAAGGATGAGATCAATTCTTGAAGCTTGGAAGAAGGATACATTCAGAGTATATGAGGAATGTACACATATGTACATTAGTATAGTGATAGTTCATTTAGATCTTTGATTAGTCATAGACTTGTACAAATTTCTATATATATACCCTGAAAATGTCGAGGCGTGATATGAGAGCATATGTAAGAATAGATAGAAGTCAAGAAAGAGGAAGTGAGATGTCATGAGACATATGAAAAGTTAGTTGAGTTTCCTCTCATCACTCAACTGTAACTTTCTGAATAATTGAAGAAATATTGCACCCGATCTTTTCGTGTCTGCTCCGTCTGTGGTAAATCATTTGTGAAATCCTTTTGAGGATATCTAAGTTCATAGTTAATGAGTCTATGGCTTAAGTTTCAGAGTCTAATTGTAAACAGGCTAGGAGAATTGTTAGTAGGAACATTCATATGTGTTGAGTGTTCACAGTTCTCTGAAACAGGTGCAAATTTCGATATTAATCTTTTGGTCATTTCTCACTCCACACTTTAAAGTTTTGTGCAAGCAAGCACTTAATCTTTAAGTTGGAAGGTAATCTACTCGTGGCTAGAAGCATTTGCTTAAACGGGTTTTATACTGAGAGAATTGAAGTTAAGAAGTTAGGGGTGTCTAAATCGACTTCTCAGAAGTGCAAATTTAGACATAGGTAACTTGTGAAGTTGATTTCTCAAGCTATACTAAACCTTTTGAAGAACTTTAACTTGGAGGAGGTGCGCAACTTCTAGGCAACACTCCATACAAAATTTCATAGAAAACTTTACATGTTTGATAGGTCAATGAGAAGAAATTGTGCAGCAGATTTTCTGTGTTTTATTTTCTTCACATAATTTTTCAACTTTTGATAATTTGGAGGTTGGACTTCTAATTTGGTGAAAGTTTTGACTTACTCTTGATATAGAGGTGTTCTAAATTCAAGAGTAGGTTGTTCTTTTGGAGATTAACACTCTCCATCAAAGATGAGATGCCTTTGAGGCCAATGATGGGAGGACGTGCATTCTCGAAATGCGGTATAGACTTTGTAGGTCCTATTAACCCCCCAGCTAGAAACTCCCATGCAGAGTATATTATTGTAGCCACAGATTACCTTACCAAGTGGGTAGAAGTGAAAGCCACAACAAAGAATGATGCTCAGACTACGGCTAAGTTCTTATTCGAGAATGTGTTCACGAGATATGGACTACCAATAGAGTTGGTGAGTGATAGAGGCACACACTTCTTGAATGAAGTCATTGAAAATCTTCTCCAAGAATTCTTGGTGATACATAAGAAGTCTGCCCCCTTTCACCCACAAGCTAATGGACAAGCCGAGAGCACCAATAAGATCCTCTCTAACGTATTGACAGAATTGGTAAATAATAAACGCTCTGATTGGGACAAACAACTTCATCATGTTGTTTGGGCTTATCGAGTTGCCTACAAAACGGTACTCAACGCCACCCCATTTCAGATGGTCTTCAAACAGAATGCTGTGCTACCATTGGATTTCCTAATCCCAGCTTTACAGGTAGCACAAGAGCATGAGTGGAATGGACATGAGTTGTCCTCTAGGATCTTTGATCTAGAACGCTTAGGTGAGACGAGGCTACGAGCGGCGGCAGGCATCTATGTTGCAAAGAAAAGACAAAAGGCATACTTTGATGCACACATCAAAGATAAAGGATTGAAAGACGGAGATCTAGTGTTGGTTTACACACTAAAACAACATGCCCGTAAGTTGGAAAAAAGAGGATATGGACCCATGATCATTAATAGAATTTCTACTAGTGGTGCAGTTCAGTTGGCCACTCTAGAAGGAGATATCTTGCAAAACTATATTAGTGGATGTAGAGTCAAGCTATATCAAGAACCTCTTACTGAGGATATGCTAATGAGACTCAATATTGCTAAGAAGCAAAAAGAAGAAGAGTTAAGAGTGAGAGAAGAAGCACAGGCACACGCCTGAGAGCGTATTAGGCAAAATAAGTTAAGGCGATTAGGCCTACATGTCAACTCAAAAGCCCCAAAATATCACATGGATATGTGCCAAAAATCGGGCATAACTACTTCTCAAGTCATTGACCGACGTCCCTTTGTGACCATAGAGGTAGGACAAGGAAAGGGTGCAAGGACTGTGAAAGCATTAATTGACTCAAGTGCAGCAAGTAGTGCAATTAGACTATCCTACTGCCAAGACTTGCAGTTGAACATCAATCCCATAGAAGCTTATCTCATAGGATTGGGAGGTGTGGAAACCCCTTGTTTGGGCGAGGTGGAACTTCCCATCTACCTTCAAGATGTTCCAATGAAAATCAAAGTGCTAGTGTGTCAAGATGGGAACCTTACAGAACCACTTGTCTTGGGTCAAGATTGGATCTATGACCATGCGGTTAACTTAAACCTAAGAAGTCAAATGCTTCAAGTTTGGGCATGAACAATGCATTACATTAGAATTAGAGAACTACATGCTCACAGATCATGGCACCACACACTCTCTTAGTTCTTCTAAGACTAATCATATGGAAGAAGATGTTGTATGTGTCAAAAGCTTTATGATGTAGAAGGAGTCAATCGTGGAAGAACAGGTTCGAAGATAGGTGGATCTTTCTTCTTCTCCAAAGGCTCAGGTGACCACAGTAGTTCCACCACAAAGACAAACACAACTGTTCACGACAACTGCTAAAGCAAATAGAAAGACACCCTTCAACAAGAAAGCAGTTCTGGGCATGACGCAGATCTGGGTACGCAAAGGAGAGAAACCTCCAGCCTTGCCCTCACAAACCCCATCCAGGCAATCCAACCAGGCTAGACAACGAAGGAAGAAGCTCGGACAAGCTCAACCACAAGATTTTTGAAAATTTTGGGTGCCTAAGAAATTAGTTGCAGCTCAACAAGGGCGATTACACATGTGGGTACCCAGGGAGCTCTTACGTCCGCAACAACCTATGCTCTCCCATACGCGAAAAGTCTCAACAAAGAAGCCAAGGCGAGGCAAAGGTGAGAACCAAACACCAAGAACAAAAGTGGACCAACTAACCTCTTCAACGCAAGTCAAACGACCAGCCACAGAGGTATGGGTATGGAAGCCAAAAGCACTGGTAGGCCCCAGAGAACCAAAGGGCCAACCCCAAAGGATCCAACCCTCAAGAAACCATCCAAACATGAAGCAGCCAAAGGAGATCGCTACACAGTCAAAGACTGTTCTCAAATGGATCCCTATAAGGAAGAATGATCAACTGCCATCTCGAGATACAATGGATACCTCCAACAAAGATGGAGTCAACATCTGCAAATGACATCAAGCCTTGACGAGCGACAACCATGTGCTCCTCGCACAACCCAATCTTTTGCACCATTCAAGTCATGCATTTCCAAGTATGCATGAATATAGGGCCACATTACATGGTCGTGCATAGACACATTGGAGAGTCCCATGCACAAGAGCACATTGACATACGTCAACTATTTTTTCTGATTCTAACATATGTCTTCTTGTTTGTTGACATTGTTCCTCTCTCAAAAAAAAGGGGGGGGGGGGGGGGGAAGAAAAGAGAAAAAAAAAAAAGAAAAAAAAACTTGTTCCTAGGCTTGGCTCTTGGAACATGAATGATTCATGCTTAGTTGAAGGTGGAACTATTGATTACTAGGCATTTATCAGTTTGGATAGAAGTGTGTCTCAGCTAGCAGATGATATAATTGCTGTCTTATCTGGTAGATGTCAAGAACTTGGCATGAACATGGCATCCACAACTATAGTTTCCTCTTACCATGGTAGGAGTGAAGGGCTTGAAGGTCGGCAACTTGAGAGATGCTTAACTACCATATATACAAGAGTATCCAAGGAGATATCTGCAAGGGATAGTTTTGGTACCCTGCAAATCCTCGTATGTATACTGAAATATAAAGAAATTCAATTCTCAGTATTTGGCAAATGATGCTTTGAAAAGAGGAGACAGGATCAGCCACTCAAAAGATCTCATCGGTGGACCATCAACATGGACATTCATCAACAATTTTCCATCCCAAAGGCTGAGTGTACAACACGAAGAGATGAACATCGATCGACCTTCTCCATGGTAAGTATCTTTACTTGGGAAACATCATAACCATGATAGCTTAGGAAACCTCTCTGTCCGCATACCCTTGAGCACTTAGCTCAAGACCCCCAATTTTTGCACCATACTTCTTCCAATGCATTTACCAAATAAGCATTCATAGGGCTATATTACAAGGCCATGCACAAGGCACATATTTTCCTCAACCCATGCACGAACACACTTACCCATCACTCACTATGGGTTACGAGTACTTGGCATGATTCCTATGAACATCAACTTTGGAAGATCTAGAAGACACCAACGGAGACTCACACAATCACATACCAAGGGACTACAATGTGCAAAGAATCACAGTGACAGATGAAGAACCAGACAACCAACACTGCCACATCTGGAAGTCAGACGACTTTTGTTTTTACAGAAGGGACACTCCCTCTCAAAGCACTACTTGGAACAACCACTACAACAAGGGTCTGTCAAGGACGACAGACTCGAGAGGGGGGGGGAGTGTTGAAGCTCAAGGTCAAGGACAAAGCATGGAAGCACATCAAAAAGGTGGACACACAAGGAAAGGGAGCAAGTAGGGAGCTCCAAGAAGTGTATGTCAAATTTTCACAAGAATTCCCTACAAAAATAGTGATTTTCATCACTAAAAACCATTGTAAATACCATTTTCTATTTTGTAACTCCATTTTGTTCAAGCCAAGGAGTCCTTGAGCTTGAGTAGTATTAGAAGTATCATCCTACCAATTTTCATAATCTTTAGACTCCGTTTGAGCCATCAAATAAGCCCTGGAACCTAATTTTTAACTAGGCCGGACACTAGGTCTGGACAGGGCCAAAACTAGTCAAAAAACTATAAAAAGAGCTAGAGAGCTCATTTTAGAGGTTAGCTTGTTAGAGAATAGAGCTTTTGTAAGAGAAATCTTTTGCAATCGAAGCTTTCCATTGTTCCTCTCTTTGATCTTGCCTTGTGTGTGTGTGTATGTGTGTGCATGCTTGTGTGCTTTCACTCACACACTTGTGCCTTCACTCGCTCAAGGTCTTCATACCGGTCCTCACGTCTCCACGGATTCACAAGTAAAGGAGGTGGTGCTTACGCTTGAGCTACAGAGGTATGCCTCAATTGGCCGCATTTCTATTCCTGAGTCCTTATAGTGGGACCATCTAATTGCGCTAGTCGCAGCACCTGAGTCAATTAAAGCCCTGAGCTCTTGGCAAGGGTTGCGGTGCTCTAGCCTAACTGTAATGAATGGTCTCCTGTCCACTATGCTAGGATGAGTACTTGACTTTGCTTGACACATGGCCATGGGGTATCTGGGTGTTGTTTCTCGATTGTTATAATGTTCTCTCCCTAGTTCTTGTCTTCTTAACTTCATGCACTTAATGCGTTCTATAGCTTCTGCCTGAGCTTCAGCTCGTATTCTATTTTCTTCCTCCTTACGCTTCTTTGCCAACGTGAGTCGTCTAAGCATCTCCTTAGTAAGAGGTTCCTGGTATAGCCTGACTCTACAACCACTAATGTAATTAGGCATTATGTCTCCTTCTAAGGTAGCTAATTGTACTACTCCACTTGTCGAGAGTCTATTAATGATCATAGGTCCATAACCTCGCTTTTCTAACTTCCGTGCGTGTTGCTTCAGCATATATACTAGGACTAAATCTCCTTCTTTTAAGCCTTTATTCTTCACATGTGCGTCAAAATATGCTTTCTGTCGCTTCTTTTCTGCATATATACCTGCTGCCGCTTTCAGCCTGGTTTCTCCTAATCGTTCGAAGTCCATTATTCTCGCTGATAATTCATGGCCGGTCCACTGATGTTCTTGTGCAACCTTAAGGGTCGGTATCAAGAAGTCCAAAGGAAGCACAACATTCTGACCAAAAACCATTTGAAAGGGAGTTGCATTGAGTACGGTCTTGTAGGCCACTGGATATGCCAAAACAGTGTGGTGTAACTGTTTGTCCCAATCTGAACGTTTGTTGTTTACGAGTTTGGTCAGTACGTTACAAAGGATCTTGTTAGTGCTTTCAGCCTGACCATTGGCCTGAGGATGACATGGTGCGGATTTCTTGTGACTAACCATAAAATCCTGTAACAAATATTCAATGACTTGGTTTAGAAAGTGAGTTCCTCGATCGCTCACTAACTCTATAGGCAATCCATATCTTGTAAAGACATTTTCAAATAAGAATTTTGCAGTCGTGTGTGCATCATTCTTTCTTGTGGCTTTTGCCTCTACCCATTTGGTAAGATAATCAGTTGCAACAATAATGTATTCAGCATGTGTACCTTTTGCAGGGGGGTTAATGGGTCCTACAAAGTCTATACCCCACTTAGAAAATGCACGTCCTCCCATCATGGGTTTCAATGGCATTTCATCTCTGCAGGTAGGAAATTGAGTTCTTTGGCACACATCACATCTCTTAACATAGGTATGTGCATCCATGTGAAGAGTGGGCCACCATAATCCTCCAAAGAGGATGGCTTTGATTATCCTATCGGGTCCAAAATGACCTCCTGCAACACCTTGGTGTGCAATCTCTAGTATGCTCAAATAATCGCTTTCATGAACACATTGTCTTAAGTATCCATCTCGTCCTCTTTTGTATAGATTGTCACCAATAAGTGCATAGTCTTGAGCTTCCTGCTCTAGACTTCATTGTCGTGCTAAGTGATGGAGAGTGTTAATCTCCAAAAGAACAAGTTAACCTTGAAATTAGACCACCTCTATATCAAGATTAACCTTAGACTCCACCAAACTTAGAGATCATTCACCAAGTTATCAGAAATATTGAAAGTTCTGAAAAATTCGACTTCTCTGAAAAGTCTGCTGCAGATTAGTCACTCATTGACTAATCAATCCTGTAAAGTTTTTGATAAAACTTTGCACAACACTTCGCCTTAAGGTTGCGCAACTTTACCAAGTTAAATCTCTCAAAACGATTAACCATACACTGAGAAATGTGTGAAACACTTTACCTATGTCTGAAAGTGCTTCTCTGCAATGGCGACTTTGACACCTGCAACTTCTTAGCACTGGTTCTCTCAACTCTGAACCCGTTTGACCAAGATCTTCTAGCCATAGATGGCTTACCTTCCAACTTAGATTTTGAGCCCTCACTTGTGTAAAACTTTACACTGTAGACTGAGCAATGATCATTTCATTGAAGATGAAATGTGCGCCAGATTTCTCGACTCTTAGAACATTCTTACATATGAATGTTCCTAATCAAAATTCTCACAGCCTGATTACAATTAACCTCTCAAATTCTAGCCATAGATAGATTAGCTATGGACTTAGATACGTGCAAAAGGATTTCTCAAAAGATTAAGCACAGAAGGAGCAGACAGCAAAATATCGGGCGCAAAAATTCTCGATTTCTCAGAAAACTTACATCTAAGTGAGGATGGACAATTCACTCACTCTTCATGTGTCTAATGACACTAATTTCTCTCTCCCTATTCTCAAATCTTCTTCTGCTCTCTTTGCCCGACTTTTTCCATCATATTTATAGATGAATATATACAAGTGTATGACTAAAACAAAGATATAAGTCAGCTAATGTACATATGTATACATGTCTTTGGATTTTCTAAATATCTCCTTCCTTCAATCACCTGACTTTGTTTTCTTCTTGACTCCTTGTCTTCATTTCTCCATAATCCTTCAATTGATGATTGTCATGCACCAACAGCTCCCCCTCAATCATTAATTGAGGTTCTTCTCTATCTTCTTGATTCCTGCCATATCCTTGAATCTTTGTAGTTTTGGTCCATCTAAACTTTTTGTCATCATATCTGCAACTTGATCTTTTGTGGGAGTGTGTATGACTTCAATCTCCTTCTCAATGACCTTCTCTCTCAGAAAATGATACTGTATTTCAATATGCTTAGTTCTAGCATGAAATACAGGATTAGCTGCCAAGTATAATGAACTCATATTGTCTCCACAAATAATAGGAGTACTCTGAATCACATCAAAAACTTTCAAAAGTGTCTTTAGCCATATTACCTCTTTTGCAGCTTCCACCATACCTTTATATTCTGCCTCTGTAGATGACAAAGCAACTGTATGTTGCTTCTTGGAACACCATGAAATCAATTTGTCTCCTACATAGCACAAGTATCCATGTGTTGATCTTCTATCATCCACATTACCTGCCCAATCTGCATCACTATATATCTTGATTCTTGTATCTGAAGTAAACCCATAGTACAGCCCTTCTTTGAGTGTACCCTTGATGTACCTAAGTACTCTTTGTCCTGCAATCCAATGTTCTTTTCTAGGACAATGCATGAATTGTGAAAGCACACCAACTGCATATGACAAGTCAGGCCTTGTTAATGTAGCATAAATCAAGCTACCAACCAAACTTTGATAGAGTTTCATATCTCTGAACTCTTCTCCTCCAAACCTAGACAATTTATGGTTCACTTCCAAAGGTGTAGGTGCAACCCTGCAATCTTCCATTTTAAATTTGGTTAGCAAATTTTTAAGATACCTTTCTTGGGTCACATATACTCCATGTTGAGTATAAGAGATCTCCATTCCTAAGAAGAATGATAGGTTCCCCAAATCACTGATTTTGAACTCTTTCTCCATCTGCTTTTTGATCATTTGTATCCCCTTATCATCTGTTCCTGTAAGTATTATGTCATCAACATAAATACACACATAAATGAACCCATCTTCACTTGCTTTGACTAGCAAGCTACTATATGCCTTTGATGCTTGAAATCCAAGATCATTCAAGAATTTTACAAGCCTATAATTCCAAGCCCTTGGGGCTTGCTTCAACCCATACAAAGCTCTCTTGAGCTTACACACATAATTTGGACTCACTTGGTCTTTGAACCCATCTGGTTGCTCCATGTAGACTTCATCTGAAATGTAACCATTCAAGAAAGCATTTTTAACATCTAATTGAGACAACTTCCAACCTTTACAAGCAGCAATTGCAATGAGTGTCCTGATGGTTGTCATCTTTGCCACAGGACTATAAGTCTCATCATAGTCCACTCCATATGTCTGTGCATAACCTTTCACAACAAGTCTAGCTTTGTACCTAGACACACTTCCATCTGCAAATCTCTTTGTTTTGTAAACCCACTTACATCCAATAATCTTTTGACTATTAGGTTTAGGAACCAAATCCCATGTTTGATTCTCTATCAATGCATCATACTCCTCTTGCATAGCATCTTCCCAATTCTTCTTCCCTTTGGCTTCTTCATATGTAGAAGGGTCTTCATCTGCTTTTACCAAATAAGCATAATCTTTAGTAGTCAAGAATGAAGTGTCATAGCTATACCTTGTAGGTTGCCATTTGTGCCTAGATGATCTCCTAACTTCTGCACTTCTTGAGGTCTCTGGTTCATCACATTCTGGATCAAACCTTGGCCTCTCTTCAACTTCAATCTGCACTTCATTACTCTCACTTTCATCAAGTAATTGAATCTTTGCTTTACCTTTCCTTTGTTCCACTACTTCTTCATCATCTGCATGTACATTATACTTACCTGCATACCAAGTACCTTGCTCATCAAATGTAACATCCTTGGATACAATAAATTGCTTTGTGGATGGACTCCACAACCTGTATCCCATTTGTTTATCATCATAACCAATGAATACATACTTCTCTGCCTTAGGCTCCAACTTATGCCTCAATTGAGATGGCACATATGCATATGCCAAGCATCCAAATATTCTGCAATGATCTAAGGTAGGTTTCTTACCCCACCAAGCTTCATATGGTGTCATACCCTGCAAAGCTTTACAAGGCAATCTATTAACCAAATATGTAGCTGTATTAACAGCCTCAGCCCACAAATAATTTGGGCAATTCTTCTCTTTCATCATGGACCTTGCAAATTCAACAAGTGTCCTATTCCTTCTTTCTGCTACCCCATTTTGTTGAGGAGAGTACCTGCAAGTAACTTCTCTCTTTATACCTGCATTCCACAAATAATCATTGAACTCATTTGAAAAATACTCTCCCCCTCCATCTGACCTTAGTCTCTTCAATTTTTGACCTGTAATCCTTTCTGCATATGCATGATAGTGTTTAAATGTATTAAACACTTCTGACTTTTCCTTAATCACATAAATTGTGATCCACCTGGTAGCATCATCAACATATATGACATAATATCTTGAACCATTTATACTAAAGTCCTTTGAAGGACCCCACACATCTGTATGCACCAATTCAAGTCTTTCTGAATACATAAATCCATGCTTGGAATAAGATTGCTTATGAGCCTTACCTAATTGACATGCCTCACATCTGTATGTCATGTGTTGACCTGCAATGTTAGGCATTCCAAGCACTGAATCATTGTTAATCATTTCTTTGATACCTCTTTCATTAAAGTGTCCAAGTCTTTTGTGCCAAAGATCCAATTCTGACACCTTCTGCTCTCCATATGTGAACATAGCATGTCCAACATTTCCTTGTACCTTCAATGTGAAAAGCCTTCCTTCTTTCTTTCCTGCAATAACTTGTTTATACCCTTGACTAGGGTCTTCCACATAAACTCCATCATTGGTAAACCTTACCTCATAACCTTTTTCTACAATTTGACCTACACTGATCAAATTCTTTGGAATTGTGGGAACATAAAGTACCTTACTCAGAAGAGTGCTCCCATCCTTAGCCTTGACTGAACCAATTGACTTTACCTTATGCTTTGTATTATCACCTGTCTGAACTGTATGATTAATTGCATTATGATCTAGGTCAGTCATCAAAGCAATATTTCCACTTAAATGATTACTACATCCTGAATCAATATAGAACACTCTCATGTCCTCATGTGAGGTTTCACATGTATTCATAATGAGAGTCGAATCCTCCTTTTGATCTGATGCATAGTTGTAGTAGGTGTTATTATAGGATTGACTTTGGAAGTTTCTTCCACCACCTCTTCCAAAAGAACTCCTACCACCTCTACCTCTGAAATTTCCTCTCTGAAATCTACCACCTCTTGCTCTTTGATTAAAGTTCTGATAATTACCATTGTTTTGATTATTGTGCCAACAATCATGAGATAGATGATTGGTCTTACCACATATCCAACAAGCTCTTGCATTATCCTTGTTGTTTCTGCCTCTTCCTCTACTTCTGCCATTTCCTCTTCCTCTTATGAAGTTTGCTTGGTTTGAAGTACCTTCTTCTTCACCTGATTGTTGTTTCCCTTTGTTGGCTTTCTTCTTGTCTTTAGAATACATTGCATGACCTGCACTCTTATCAACATCTCCTTTGATATCATTCTCAAAAGTTAGCATATGACCTAACAATTGATTCAAATCAGGAGTAAAGTGATCTAATGAAAGTTCTGTAGATAAAATGAAAGGTTTCCACTTCTCATCTCCTCTTAGCCCTGTAAGTATTTGTCTTACCAATTTGTCTTCTTCAATATCTTCATCCACTGCACCTAAAGAATCTGCAATGTCCTTCATCTTTGTCACATAATCAGAAATTGATTGTGAGGCCTTCTTCTTGAAGGTAGTAAATTCTGCCCATAGTGAAGCCTTCCTTGATTTAGTTGTATTTTGGAAATGCTCTTCCAAAGCATTCCAAATGTCACAAGCACTCTCAAGTCCTCTAATGTGAGGAAGCAAATAGTCATTGACTGCCATGTAAATGATGCTTCTTGCTTGAGCATCCTTCTTCATCCAATTCTTCAAATCTGCAAGCTCCTCCCTAGTTGGAACACTAGGATCTCTGAATTCTGGCTTTTCTTCATCTCCTGTGATGTATCCTATCAGATCTTTGCTCATAAGGTGAGCTTCCATTCTCATAGACCAAGCAGGATAGTTCTCTCTATCCAACTTTTCAATTTGGAGACTATCTCCCATCCTTGCTTCACCTGTAGTCTCAAAACTTTAACCTTTTCAGATAATGAATGTACCTTTACTTCGAATGTTGATCCTTCTGATCCTTTTGATGCTCTTTGTATGTCTTCCTTCAATCTTTCTTCAACCTTTACCCTTCTGCACCTTCAAAATGTAAAGTTTTGTATTTCTGCAATAGTCGGAGTCTTCTTCACTTCAATTTTGACACAACCTGCTCTGATACCACTGATGGAGAGTGTTAATCTCCAAAAGAACAAGTTAACCTTGAAATTAGACCACCTCTATATCAAGATTAACCTTAGACTCCACCAAACTTAGAGATCATTCACCAAGTTATCAGAAATATTGAAAGTTCTGAAAAATTCGACTTCTCTGAAAAGTCTGCTGCAGATTAGTCACTCATTGACTAATCAATCCTGTAAAGTTTTTGATAAAACTTTGCACAACACTTCGCCTTAAGGTTGCGCAACTTTACCAAGTTAAATCTCTCAAAAAGATTAACCATACACTGAGAAATGTGTGAAACACTTTACCTATGTCTGAAAGTGCTTCTCTGCAATGGCGACTTTGACACCTGCAACTTCTTAGCACTGGTTCTCTCAACTCTGAACCCGTTTGACCAAGATCTTCTAGCCATAGATGGCTTACCTTCCAACTTAGATTTTGAGCCCTCACTTGTGTAAAACTTTACACTGTAGACTGAGCAATGATCATTTCATTGAAGATGAAATGTGCGCCAGATTTCTCGACTCTTAGAACATTCTTACATATGAATGTTCCTAATCAAAATTCTCACAGCCTGATTACAATTAACCTCTCAAATTCTAGCCATAGATAGATTAGCTATGGACTTAGATACGTGCAAAAGGATTTCTCAAAAGATTAAGCACAGAAGGAGCAGACAGCAAAATATCGGGCGCAAAAATTCTCGATTTCTCAGAAAACTTACATCTAAGTGAGGATGGACAATTCACTCACTCTTCATGTGTCTAATGACACTAATTTCTCTCTCCCTATTCTCAAATCTTCTTCTGCTCTCTTTGCCCGACTTTTTCCATCATATTTATAGATGAATATATACAAGTGTATGACTAAAACAAAGATATAAGTCAGCTAATGTACATATGTATACATGTCTTTGGATTTTCTAAATATCTCCTTCCTTCAATCACCTGACTTTGTTTTCTTCTTGACTCCTTGTCTTCATTTCTCCATAATCCTTCAATTGATGATTGTCATGCACCAACACTAAGGTCATTCCTTGAGGGAATGTTTTCGTCCTCAAGTATGTCACTAAGGTTTCACTCCATTCTAGTGTGAGAGACATGTGATATAGTGTAGCATGTTCTACAGGTGGTCTTTCACAACAAACATGGCATTCTTTACACCATTTGTAGACATCTGCTTCCATCGAAGGCCAATATACTCCTAGTCTATGCAGAGTCTGCAAAGTATGATGTTTTGAATGATGTTGCTTTTATGCCTCTATGTGTGCTAATTGCAACCAATTTGCATGTTCTGATTCATCCACACAACAAGCAAGAATCTTTTGATTATCCTGTTTATATATACTTCCTGCTATTATTTGATATCTCTGAGATTTGGTAATCTCTCCTTCCTTGATCCTTATCCTAGGATTCTTGGGTCCATATGTGAGAATAGGGACAATAGGCTTAGCCCATTCTGGTGCTATCTCAAGGTTGAACAAATATGCATCTGGTAATTCGTATGCTATTCCTTGAGGAGCTTCTCCTGAGGTTAATCTTGAAAGGTGGTCAGCTCTAAGATGTGTTTTTCCTTTCCTGACTACTACTTCAAAATCATACTCCATGAGTAATAGAAACCAACGTATTAATCGTCTCGTGTTACATGGCTTATTGACTAAGTATAGTAATGCTTGATGATCTATAAAGAATTTGAACTTGTTTGCCAACAAATAATGCTGGAATTTCTTTACTGCATAGATCATTCCTAATCCTTCTCGTTCCGTAGTGGTGTAATTGCTTTCTGCTCCGTTCAACTATCTACTCGCATACGCTATGGGGAGATCTATATTACCTTCATTTGTGGGTTGTGCTAACACACATCCTATGGCATAGTTGGATGCATCCACATGTACATGGAATCGCTTACTCCAATCCGGGGTTGTCAATATAGGTGCTGAGCACAAGCGTCGTTTAAGTTCATTGAATGAGTTCTCGCACTCATCTGTCCTTTCAAACTTGGTCAAAAGAGATTACAGAGGCTTGGCTATGATTGCATACATGTGTATGAATCGTCTATAGTAACCACAATGACCCATAAATTCCTGTACTTCTTTTACATTATTTGGCCTAGGTAATTTTGCAATCACCTTCACTTTTTTTTCATCCGTCGAAATTCCATTCTTTGACACAATGTGTCCTAGAATTTTGCTTTGTTTGACCATGAAAACGCACTTTTCTGGGTTCAAACAAACCTGATATTCTCGACATTTGTCAAATACTTGCCTTAACTCGGGGATATGTGTTTGTCTCACATTCGAATGAGCACATAAGTCATCGACGTAAACTTCCAAATTCTTTCATAAGAATTCCTTAAAAACATGACACATGAGTCGCTGGAAAGTAGCGGGTGCATTTGTTAAGCCAAATGGCATCACACGAAATGCAAATATGCCCCATTCTGTGGCAAAAGCCATCTTGTGTTGATCTTCTGGAGCAATGGCTACTTGATTATAGCCTGAGAAACCATCAAGAAAGCTATAAAATTCCTTGCCCACAACTCTTTCCAATAAATGTTCCATGATAGGAAGAGGATAACTGTCTCTAATGGTGGCGGCATTAACTTTTTTAAGGTTAATACACACGTGCAATTTTCCATTCTTCTTGGGCACAACCACAATGGGGGATACCAATTCGGTATGCTCAATTTCGTATATGAATCCTGCTTCTATCAAGCGATCTATTTCTTCTTTAATCTTTGCAGCGTAGTTATCATTGTACGTGTATGTGTTCTCTTTCGTGGGTTTTGCATCTAGAGTCATAGGGATTCTATGGGAACATATATCTGGATCTACTCCTTTCAAGTCTTTGTAACTCCATGCGAACACATCTCTATATTCGCGCAATAGGGCAACTAATTCTTCTTCTTCTTCATTCGTCAAGTCATGCCCTATGTATGTACATTTCTCTTCTTCTCCTTCTATGGCAACTATTATCTTTTTGGTTTTCTCTCGATTATCATATACCTCTCCAACGTCAGCTTTTCTGTTAGGCATTCGTACCATGATTCGTCTATCTTCTAGTTCATATTTCTTGAAGTTCTCCGGTACCTCAAACAAGGATTCTTCTTCTTCTTGCATGGTTTCTTTCTTCTTTCTTTTCTTGCCTTCACTTTTGGTAGTCACTTGAGTGGCTAACCTCACCTCATTTGTAATTTCTTCATGTTTCTGAGGATGAGTTTCTACTTCGTAGAAATATTCTTCCTCTGACGCAAATGGAGGGTCCATAATAATTGACTCTAAATCGAAGTAACTTGCATCCTCAAATGCATCAGTGCTAGGTTCACATTCTTCTAAAATTGAATCACACATGATTGGCTCTATCATGAAAATTGAGATGTCATAGCCATCCTCATCACAGTGGGGTATCCATTGTTCTTCATTGATGGCTACATCCATGGTTGTTAGGATTTCTGCCCAACCATGAGGTTCAAACTCCTCATCTAGAAATACTATAGGTGCGTATGCTGGGTCTTGAAGAGTTCGTGGATGTTGTACTGAACCTAAAGTTCTAGCTTCTAACCGTTCTTCATCTTGTTTTGCTACTTTACACATCCATAAATGAGTGTCCTCGTGCAACCATGAGGGTCCGACTCTAATGAGTACTGATTCTGATTCTACTGCTGTCTTATGGATGGTATTCCATTGTATTGGGGGTACTTCTTGATGAGAATAGTCTTTAAGATTGACTTTTGTAGTCACTCCTAAATGTTGCAAGTACAAAGAATTAGTTCCCCAATCTTGTACAATTTGCAACTGACGCATGAATGGTCGTCCTAATATCATCTCATAAGCATGATTTTTTGCAAAATCACAAATGGCAAAAGTATGCTCAAACTCCACACCACAAGTGGTGAGAGTTATGCCTTCTAGTAAGCCTAATGGTTTCTCTATATGTCCATCAGCCATTTGTAGCTTCATCCTGGTGGGTCTGATTGTTGGCTTACCCCAACGTTTCCATAAAGCGGTGGTAGTGATGGCTACTCCAACTCCTGAATCTAAGATGGCTTTGGTGGTGTAGCCTTGATGGGTTATTGGAAGATAAGTGTTACCTTCCTCTCCTTCGCTTACATCTCCAATCTTTTCTATGGGTATCTCTGGTACCTTCTTGAGTGATCCTGTCTGTGAGGGAGTAATAGCAAGCTCAGGGACTTGATTTTCTACATGTGTCCACAATTCTGGTTTAACCTTCAACAACTCCTCTAGAGTGAGATTACATTGTACTTTAGTGTTCTTGATCACTTCAGTGTTTCGAGGGACTCATTCTTCATTCCTCACTATTATTGTGGGTGCTCTCATACTAATAGACTTAGCTTCCCAAGGCCTTGTGAACTGAGGTAATTCTTGTAAAGAATTGGATTCAAAACCTGTGTGTTCACTCAGTTGTTCTTCCTCTACATCATCATAAATAGAGGGGATGTCTTGGGGAAATTTCTCTTGCAAGTCATCTATCTCTTGAATAGGAGGATGGGTTCCTTTCTTTCTCCACTTCTCTTCTTGGATTTCTGTCAGAAATTCATGTGAATATCTATGTATGGAAGACAGGTTGTCTTGAGTTTTTGTATTGGGTACTTGAGACAGGGATGGTGTGTTTCTTTCTTGTGTCTCCGGGGCAATAGGGTTCCTATGCTGATTCTTTTTCTCCTTGCTATCAATCAAGTACTCTAGCCTCTCCATTAGTCCTTGAAAGTGTAATTCTGGTTTTGCCATGTTATTCCAATTTAGATATCTAGAGGCTTCAAACATTGCTTGTGCTAATTCTACCATCTTCATGAAAAGTGTAGTTCTCTCAATTTCTAAATCTGCTTGTGGATAGTTCTTACTCATTTCTGCTATCTAGGGTCCTTCGTTTATTCTAGCTTGATATGCACAAAACATCATGTCTAGGTTTTCTTGTATGGGTTTCGCTAGAATTGATCCTGATTTCTGAGCTAGATTCTCCTGATGTAATTCCTGTGAAGTCAATTCTAGTATTTTGGCTCTAGATTCCTTTAAACTTCCTTCGAACTCAGTTATTTTTTTACTCCATTTTCTCTTTATCCTTTCTCTAGAATCTCTCCAAGATTTTGTCTTTTTACTGCTAGACTCTCCAATTTCACTAGTTCCAGCTATTTTCTCAGCATTAAGCTGTTGATTTTGTAAGAGCGCCTGGGCTCTTGTTATAGCTTGGATAGGCACGTATGTAGGGTTGGATCCATCTGCATTGTGCACAATACCTATCACATTGATCGGTGTCACATTTGAAGCATTAGCGGGGTTCTTAGGACAGTCTTTTATGATATGATCTTTACCACAATCGGCACAAAAGCCTTGTATGTTATAATATGGTGACTATCCTGCTATCGGAGGATGTGGACAATCCTTTATGAAATGATCTACTTGGCACCTAAAGCATGGTCCTCTAGGGCCCTGTGGTCTTTGCTGTCTTAATTGGGCCCATGGATTTGGGTTTGTGTACATCACGTTAGCATAATCGGGCTCCCAACTCGGTCTCCACGTGTTCTGGTGACTCTGAGTAGTATGCGGGTGGACTATCTACATGAGTAGAGTCAAAATTGTAAGAGTTCGGATCACTGTCAGTAATTAAGGGTGAAACAGGAACTAAAGCCCTATTGAGATTCTCTTCTCAAGCAGCATATTTGACTAAGATGACATTCGTTGGTGGGGGTGGCTGCTGAGCTAAGACAGGTTGTGGTCGCTGTTGAGCCTGATATGGATAGTTCTGAGGAGGCCTATAGTAATAAGGCTGAGCATTGTATTGGCCTTGATACCTACCTGGTTGCGAGTATGCTTGCGGGTAGTTCTGTCTCACTGCTTGTTTGTTATATGGGCAGTCTTGAGCTGTGTGATTCGTATATCTTCTCTCAATTGTACAGTATTGGCCACTAGGGTTGGCTTGCGGCTGTGTTGCATTGGGACACACATTTGCCATGTGATCACCACCACAGGTGTAACAATGCTTGTTTGTTGTTAACCTAGGCATCTGTTTGCTAGAAACTCCTAGTTTCTGGGCCACTTTTTTTGCTAGATCTTCTATTGAGCTAGATAATTTCGTGGATGCTAGAGATGAACAATCTGAGTCCTTATAGACCTTTGAGAGTTCCAACTCGTCTCCTAAGTTGTCTTCAATGTCTATGCAAATTCTTACACACTGCTCTAGCATTCTGGGTTCCTTCAAGTACACATAGGAGCGTAGTTTAGAGCTCAACAAGCCATCTAAAAACAATGACACTTGTTTGGCTTGTGAAGGTAGCTCTTGCATTGGACATCTTTCCACATATTGTCTAAACCTACGTCCTGCAAGTCTAACTGTTTCTTGAGGGGTCTGTTTAAAACTATGAATCAACGAAGACGTGTCATGCCTAATTCCACTTTTAGAGAATTCAGTGATGAATGACTCTAAAAAGTGATGGATGTCTCTAAATTGCCTTTGTTGCAATGGTTGGAACCAAGTTAAAGTTGTGTTCTTTAACGTTAGTCCAAAAGCGTTATATTGCGTGAACATGTCTTCTACTTGCTCTGCTCGTAGCACTTGCTTAAATTCCGCAACATGGTCGTAGGGATCTCTTGTCCCATCAAAGTAATTTTTCATGGATTTTACTAACTGAGTGGGTCTCAATGTTCTTGCATGTTCACGTGGTCTAGGTAGAGGAAAATCATCTCTACCACCTGGCATTCTTTGTCTTTCCACTCTGTCCGTGTCTACGGTGGTTCTATCTCTCCCTATGGGATGATTGAAACTTACTTCCGGTCTTTCTTTGTTCATGTCTCTTTGACTAGCATGGGCTGAGGATGTTCCTGCCCCTTGTTGGCTCGTGTTTACGTTTGTTCGAGATGGGGGGAATACCAACTCACCTCTCCATGTGTAGGTATTTCTTGCATGGTCAGGTACCACAAATACTCTTTCTGAAGTTTCATCTAGGTATACAACCTTTCCAGGTGTATCCGGGTCCTTGAACTCGTAGATTATGATGGAGCCTAGCTCGCTAGGTTGTTCCGTTCTGTACCTCCAAAATGCTTCATCAGTTTCTTTATTTACAAACAACTCTATGCTTCTGTTATCCTGAGGGATCCACTGTGGAACTAGTACTCGTGTCAGTACAGATTTCCCTCTAGGTGTTCTAGGTTCTTCTCCTACTGGTTCCTTTCCTTGGGATTTAGCTTCCATCTCTAACTGAATTACACCAAACTCATTCATATTGTTTGGCTAAGTACTTATGATGTACATCGTTCCTTCTTTGTCTATATATGCGTCTCTTTCAAATTTCACCACTGGACGTTCCAATCCAATGGGTTGATCAGGTTTGTGCATTTGCACCACTTGTCTTCGCAAACCATCCTCATAGATGCGAGCACCTAATCGGTTGGTTCGGAGGAATTCTAATTGAGTTCTATAGGGTCCTTCGGGTCTTTCCAAATATGCTACATTTGACCCTCCTTTTGGTCTCTCCGTGCTAAAAGCCATTTTCGATTCACTCGTATCTCAGCTCTCATAGGGGTAATTACTTTTCAATTGTTGAGCCCACGATCGTGCAGTAGTTCCTACACTTGCTTCGGATGATCTAAGGCTTCGTTGGTCTGGCTTACCTATATATTTGCCTGATCTAAGGTTCATGAATTTACTTCCTTGCACACTCAATGCACGCTCAGATCGTCAATGGTTCCTTGTAATTGATTTTCTGGTTTGTTTTTAAATTCCTTTAAGTTCTTGTCTTGTCTTTCTGGAAGTGTCAGGAATCAACTTTCTGTGGTACTTTTGAGTTCTCGTTCCGTCAGACTTTAATTCTTTCCTTTAGGTTTTCGTATCACACACCTTTATCTTAGTCTTAGACTTGAAAAATTAAGTCTCTTGAACTTGAGGTGTTCCTAGTGTCGTTAATCTAATCCACAATGCTAACGTTTAGCTTAAGCTAAGAATTGACTGAGGGGGTTGAGTAATCTTCCAACCTCAAGTCACCTTTGTTGGTTGCTCTGATGCCCAAGAAGCCACGCTTCCCAAGCCCTGCATTCTTCTCTGCCTTACTTTGCCTTGCTGTGTTTGCCCTTGATTGCCTTGCTAGACTTGTAAAATTCACTATTAGACCAATTCACAATTGAATGATCAAACACTTGAGTATATACACCTTTAAAGTCCCTTCCCTTTTGCCCAAAGTTTTTATGCTGCCCCCTTGCTTTCTAGTCCCGACTATGTCAACATCAAACTACCTATATAACTCGTCAAGAGCTTTCCAACGAGCTATATAGCTCAAAAAACGGACTTCGAATGAAAAAGATATGAGTGTTCAGGCCCTGGGGGCTAAAACCTCATAAACACGTTTTTCTCCAAATATGAGTTAAGGGGTCTCCTATGAGTCTAATCACCCAAAAATTTGCCAAAAATAGCCCCAAATTTTTCCAAGAAATCAAACCCTAAAAATTATGTTTGGGGTGAACAATCGCGATGGTTTGAGATAATCGCGATGGTCTGGGACCGTCGCGATGGTCCAGGTGAACCGTCGCGATGGCGTGGCACAATCGCAATGGTCCGAAGGTGGGAACTATCACGATGGCGTTAAAGTGGACAATCGTGATGGCGTATCAGTCAAGTGATCGCGATGGTCTAAGGTGAACAATCGCGATGGTGTCAATGAACCGTTGCGATGGTCCAATGAACGGGCAATCGCGATGGCATAGGTCAATGGTCAACGGGACAATGGCGATGGCGTGAGCCCGTCGCGATGGTCACAAAGCACGATGGCATGAGCCAATCTCGATGGTTCAACAGTCGAGGCGTCGCGATGGTCTAAGGGTATCGTTGCGATGGTCTAGCTTGCCATGTGGCAGCATCGGCGCGATGGCATGAGCCAATCGCGATGGCGTGGGGTCGAGGGGATCGTCGCGATGGTCCAAGTGAACTGTCGTGATGGCTCAAGTGAGCCATCACGATGGTGTGAGACCGTCGCGATGGTCCGGCCGAGCTGTCGCGATGGCGTGAGCCAATCGTGATGGTGTTTCACAATCGCAATGGCATGAACCAATCGCGATGGTCCACCAAAATGCAAATTTTGCAAATGCGTTTGTGGATCCATGTATGTGTGTATGTCACCTACCTCGTGGTGAGCTCGCTTACCAAAAATACCGAAGTTGGAAAACCATCGCGATGGTCTGACACACTCGGCAAATCTCTGACAAAAAGTGAAATTTTACCTTTTGCAAGCTTTCCTGATGCTCTGAAGCACTATACCTGCAAGAAAACTCAAAAACACAATAGCACATGCAAGCACAAAAGCTCTCTCTCACTCTCTCGCATGCACAAATGAGGGGAAATGAGGAGAATGGGTGGATATGGTGAATTTTCTGATTTTTTTTTGGAGTTGAAGATGATGATGCGGTGATGAAGATGGAGTGTGGAGGAGGTGAAAAACACTAAAAACAACAACAAAAACTGAAAATTTTACCTTTCAACGCCACTTCTTGCTATACTCTTACCATCACACATTTGTCCTAGACTCGATCCCCGGCAATGGCACCAAATTTGGTGTTGCTCTAGCACAATGGTGAGAACCACATTAAGAAGCTCCATCTCCTTAATGTCAATCCGCGGAAGAGATAGGAGTGATGTGAAGTTCGTGAACGTGAGATGTAGTGAGAGTGAAGGTGAGAAGCATAGAGATGCCCACACACATACACACACACAACAAAGAGACAAGCAAGACACAATGGAATGTAGGAAATCAACTCTATTGCTCAAGATCTCAATTACAAGCTCAATATAGCTCTAAGCTCACACTAACCAACCTCAAAAATGAGCTCTCTAGCTCTTTTTATAGATTCTAGACTAGTTTTGACCGCTTTCACATCTAGTGACCGGCATACTTAAAAAATAGGTCCTATGCGCTATTTGAGAGGGTAAACGGTGTCTAAAAATAACCAAAATTGGTATGCTCATTCTACCTAAGCTCCTCAAGCTCGAGGACTCCTCGGCTTGTACAAAATGGAGCTATGAATTACAAAAAGGGGTTTTTCTATTTACATATGGTACAAAAGTGATGAAAATCACTGTTGGAGGTTTTGAAAAGTATTTATAAAATATAATTCTTTGAAAAACAATTTGACTGACTCCCTGCTCTGTCTTTACATGCTTCCGCGTCTTCTATGCCTCTGGCTACTGCCAACAAAGTGCCAAGCTATGTGGAAATCACTCCACAAAAGGAAGTAAGCCCAAAGCTTTGCGGAAAGCTTCAAACTTCTCCCTAGGCAGAGCCTTTGTGAAAAGGTCTGCAGTGTTCTCCTGCGTGGGCACATATGCCAAGCTGATCTCCCCAGCAGAGAACCTCTCCCTGACATAATGATAATGCACCTCAATGTGCTTAGTGCAAGCATGGAACACAGGGTTCCTCGCAACTGCCAATGCGCTCTGACTGTCAGTGAAGATGGTGGTGGCAGAAGACTGACCAACACCCAAATCAGCCATAAGGCGTGTGAGCCACACATACTCAACAGTAGCTATGAAAGCTGCCCTATACTCAGCCTCATAACTGGAAGTGGCCACAGTAGGCTGCTTCTTTCTCAACCAGGATATACATGAGCTACCAAGCATGAAGCAAAAGCCACTAGTGGACACACGAGTGTCATAGCAACCAGCCCAATCAGAGTCAGAAAAAGCAAGCAAATCTGGCGGTAGTGATCCCCCCTTGGGATAAAACAACCCAAGTAGCCAAGTACCACTCAAGTAGCGAAAGATGCGCTTGACCGCCTGCCAATGCTTGACTCCTGGGCAATGCATAAATCTGCTCATCTGTGAGATAACAAACTGAATATATGGCCGAGTAATGCATAAGTAAATCAAGCATCCAACAGCCTGCTAATAGAGAACAACATCAAATGCATCTCCAGCATCATGAAGACTCAATCGTAAACCTGTCTCCATAGGAGTGGCAATAGGCTTACAGTCTTCAAGGCCAAAATGCTGCAATAATGTGTTAATATATTTCGTTTGACACAAAGCCATTCCACCATCAACTTGCATAAACTAAATGCCCAAATAATGATGCAAATGCCCCAAATCAGACATCTCAAATGAGGCATGCAAATCAACCTTAAAATCAGCAATATGCTTCTCAATAGGACCAGTGAGCAGCATGTTGTCAACATAGACAACAATGATCAGAAGCACATCATTAGCACGCTTAACATATAAGGTGCTTTCAGTTGGACTGTTCTCAAAACCATGTGCAATCAGATAGGCATGTATCTTCTCATACCAAGCACGTGGTGCTTGCTTTAAACCATATAATGGCTTCTTTAACCTGCACACCTGGTTTTCATGTCCTTTTTGCACAAAGCCACGCGGCTGAAAAACATACACTTCTTCATGCAAGTCACCATTCAGAAATGTTGTTTTAATGTCCAATTGATGTACATTCCAACCATGATGGGCTGCAAGTGCACAAATGCTCCGAACAGTAGTCATACGGCATGTAGGTGCAAAGGTCTCATCAAAATCAATGCCTCTTTCCTACGCATAACCCTTTGCAACAAGCCTAGCCTTATACCTGTCAACTGTACTATCAGGTTTACGCTTCAACTTGTATACCCACTTAGTGCCAGTGGCCTTCTTGCCAGGAGGCAAGTCACATAAAGACCAAGTACCATTCTTCATTATTGCATCACATTCAGATTGCATAACAGCCATCCAATTTTCTGAATTTTGTGCTTCATCAAATGAAACTGGCTCATTCTCATCACAGAGACTAGATGCAGCCATAGCATAGCAATCTGATGCAAAAGAGGCATTATGAGAGCCTGATTGAGTATGATATGACAAAGGTGCATCTAATTTGCTGTCATGCAAGGTTTACACCAGCCATTTTGGCATAGTTCTTGACTGCTCAATATCCGCTCTCTCATCAATAAGTGCATCCTGTAAATCTGCATCAGAAATGGAATGATCTGCATCATCACATGAAACGTGCAAAGGCAGAGAAGTTTCCTCATTAGGACCAGCACTAGATTGTCCACCTATAAAAAGAGGCATCAAAGTATCATACATGTCTTTGGAGCTAACATATGTCTCCTTAGTACATGAAAGCAATTGCTGAATAGCATCTTCCACAAAAACAACATCACGGCTAACCAGAATGCATTTGGTCTGTGGATGATATAGACGATAGCCTTTACTTTCAGAACTGTACCCAACAAAAATACATTTTACTGCTTTATCATCCAATTTTTGTGATGTTGTTCGGGCACTAATGCATATGCCAAACAACCAAAAACATGCAGATGAGCAATTGATGGCTTGGGGTCATGCCAAGCCTCATATGGAGTGATAGACTGCAGCGCTTTAGTGGGACACCTGTTCAGTATATATGTTGCAAACATGACAGCCTCAAGCCAGAAACTATGTGGTAAAGCCTGACTCTTAACCATACACCTCGCCATCTCCATGAGTGACATGTTCTTTTGTTCAGCAACTCCATTCTATTGAGGTCTATACGGCACTATACACTGGTGTTTTATCCCACATTCAGCCAGAAATGCATTAAAATCAGAAGACATATATTCCCCCCCTCGATCAGAACGGAGGGTGCCCATTTTACATGCTGACAGCTTTTCAGCCAAAACCAAAAACTGTTTGAAGCACATGAACACTTCGGACTTTGTCTTCAATGGATATACCCATGCATTCCTGGAAAAATCATCGATGAAATTCACAAAGTAAAGATAATTCCCAAAAGAAGGTGTCTACATAGGACCACAGACATCAGTATGTACAAGCTGCGATTTCTGCATAGCCCGAACTGAACCATCTTTTGGAAAGGAGGAATGCTGCATTTTGCCCAAAATACAGCCTTCACAAACATGTTTTCCAGGTGCCTCAAGTTTGGGCAAAGAGGACACCATTTCAGATTTCTATAGGCATAGCAAACTAGCGAAATTCAGATGACCAAAGCGTGCATGCCAAAGCTTTGCATCTGACATAGCCTGAGAATCATTTACCGTACATGCCAAATCATTTACAGATCTTTCATAGTCTATGAGCTTATACAGCCCACGGCATAAAATGCCAGAAGCAATAATCACATCGCCATTTGACAGACCATGAAGTGTACACCTGTCATCAACAAATTTCACAACCAAAACAATCTTGGCTAATGCAGAAACTGATAACATGTTCTTTTTGATACCTGGCACAAATAAAGCATCTGACAAAGTGAAAGAACTACCATCAGGAGTAGTCAAAATGATCTTACCAACTCCCAT